>JAQGBA010000911.1:0-21607 GCA_034698125.1 Prionchulus punctatus
CAACTCGTTATCGGGCTCATTTTCTATTCCATCATATCCGCCGCGTCGTCGTCGTCGTCGTCGTCGATCATCGGCGACGTATTATTTATATGAGCGTTTTTTAAATAATCCTTCAACATTTCTCGCTGACCGGCGGTTAAACACGGCAGTGATCCATCGGAAGATGGTACGGTTTGTCCGCCGTTTGTACTGTACCATGCATTACGTTTGGTTCTCATCAATTGCTTGTACTCGGAGATTCGCAAACGTTTTCCGTCGACGATACACGTACGTTTAGGTCGAGGTCTGAAAAACAAAAATTTGGTATGAAAATACGACGAAACGTGTCGAAACTTGTTTCATAAATTACTACAGCTAAAAAACTACTACGGATTAGTGGCTATACCTGTATCTATAATCCGGATGTTGTTCCATGTGCAATTTACTCAAACGTGCTTGTTCTTCGTAAAATGGTTGCTTTTCCGAATTGGACATCGCCTTCCAACGAGCGCCTAAAACAAAAAAAGCGTAATGATCAACGACGAATCGAGCAAAAACCAGCTTCATTACCTAAAATCTTCGATATGTTGCTATTATGCATATCGGGACATTGTTTCAATATATCTCGTCTTTCCTTTCGCGCCCAAACCATGAACGCATTCATGGGACGTTTCACATGGCCGGGCGATTTCGTCGCGTGCCGAGGCGGCGGCGTTATCATATCGTTGCCGCCGTGGTCAATAATACCGGGTGAATTTGCTAAATGTGCGACTAAAATAGAAACACAATTTGTGATTGTGAAAATGAACCCGAAAACGAGTCCAAACAATATTTACGTTCCGACTGCGCGACATTGGGCATATGAAACGGATTTCGGCCAAGAACCGAATTCGGCGAACCCATCGGCGACGCCGTCGCTGAATTCGACCCGAACGACATCGATGCGGCGCCGTTGGACGAATTTAATAATTTCGCCATTTCGAACGATCTAAAAGCAAATATTCGGTTCAGAAAACGACCGAAACGCGTCGGAAAATGAAACGTTTCGCGTACTTGTCGAAATCAAATTTCTGTTTGGTTAAATTCAACGGTCCGTCGGCGCCGAGATGTGCGGTCGTGAAGAGACCGCCGCCGTTGTCCGACTGTAATCCACTTCGGGACTGAGATCCGTTCGTTGATCCTGCAGCGGCGGCCAAAAAGCTATTGGCCTGACTGGCGGCTAGCAACTGCTCGTAGCCGAAATACATCAGCGGATGAGTGTTTAGAGGCGAAAACGGATTTCCACCCATCGACGACGAGTGAAATCCGCCCGAGGCGGCGACGAGCAATCGTTGCTGGTGTTGCAACATGTATTGATTCCTCAAAACGTTCAGTTGCAACTCGGAAAGGGATTCCATCTGAAATCAAACGGTGTCGATATTAGAATCACAAAAAAATTCGAAGTACATAACTTGTAATTCCAAGAAAATCGAAGAAATTCAGACAATTAGGAAGGAACTGAATGATTTACGACAAGAAATCAAATTTCAGGAAGCAAATCGTCAAAAAAGTGTTGCTCTCTCTCTCTCTCACTTGACTCTTCGCCGGCGAATGAACGTCCTGGTTTGTGACCGATGAAAACAGTACGCCTTCTTCCTGACCGTTGGGCGTCGAAGGCACGGAGTCGTTTGTCGTCGATTTGGTGTCCAATTTAGCGTCGTCGCCGACGCAAACGTCGTCCGTTTCTCGTTTCACGTTGACGACGATTTCGCGATTCTCCTTCGGCGCGTTATTCATTTCGATTATTTCGTCGTTGAATTTCTCGCGCGCTTCTTTCATCATCGCTACGTCGTCGTCGTCGTCGTCGAGTTCCAATAATTGATCGTCGTCGAGTTCGACGCGAATCTGTATTTGATTTTTCAAATTTCTCAACTGTCTAATTAGCTCGTCCATGACGCGCAAACGTTCGTCGGTGCCGCAATCGCGAAACAATTTCGACCACGCGCCGCTGTCCACCAACACCGTGCGTCCGGCGCGGTCCGGTCGACGTACGGTCAACGCAGGAAACGCGTCGCGCCGATGGTCGCAACGGTCCGTTTTTCGATTCTCAACCTCGTCGGCGCTGTTGCAACTGCTGCTCTTGCCGCCCATCGACGACGTCGGCGAAGCCGAATATGAATGTACGGCGCTGTCGCTGCCCGACGACGTTACTTTGAAATCGCAGTCGGAATCGCTCTTGGCCATCGACGATATTTTGCTATTTCTCGTTTCGTTTTCCGGCGGACTATTCGGATCGCTGTACGACGACGACGGTGACGACGACATCGACGACGATAGCGTCGAATTGACGTTCGACGACGACGAACAATTCGGTTTCGTGATATGATACGTGAAGATTTTCTCGGATTTCGCGGAAGACGACATCGACGATTGAACTTTGATTTTCTGGCAACCGTTCGACGATCTTTGCTCACTTTTCACGTCCACGTCGGCCGACGTATATTTACTCGGCGTTGTTTTATGTCGATGCATTCTGAAACGAAAAATGGTTACTGTAGACGGTCGCGAGCGTCGAAAATCTGTTTCAAATTGTTCACTATATCCGAATTTTTTTTGTTTCGAAACAATTATCGACACGCTTAACATCATCCTAAGACACCTCATCGACGATTTACAAACATTATTTTTGTTTTTCGAGCGCTCAAGTCAGACAATTCTTCCAACTTATTCATATCGGCGATATGGTGTTTTTTTTATCTTCAGAATATAAACAAAAATTCGTAAAACTTTTTTCACGGGCGCCACGAAACGAGATTGGGTCTACAAACAAGCGAAGCAAGGTTGGATTTTTTGTTGCAAAAACATTAAACCGGCATAGGCCCCCGCGCGACTGATGTATCAACGAAATAATAATCAAAATCTTTTAACACCAAATAACAAAATGTTTTCATGCGCCACAGTTACAGTAACCCTGCGGCGAATCGACGCGCGATTTTCGACGATTTTTTCGACGATCAGCGAGCAAAAATTGAAACAACAAGTCGACGACTTTAAAACGATTCTGTTTACAGAGAATCGAGCAAATTATTTCTCGTTTCGGCTAACGAAAAATCGTCGGCCATTAGCAAGAAAGCCTTACACGCCGGGTTATATTTGGGCGTTTCACGTTTGGGCGTCGTTGGGCGTACGTTCGGACGAAATGTTTGTCGCGTTGATGACAAACGACGTGCGCCCAGGAAATGTGCCACGGGCGGAAGAAGGCGGAACGGGGAAAAAGGAATTTTCCCAAACGGGCAACACAGACGGCCGCCGACGACGACGACGGACCGTATAATGTTACGTCGTGTATAGAACAAAAGATTCGTTCGATCGGCGGTCGTTTCGGGCGCCGAAGCATTAGCGAAAGGGGAACAATTTCGAAACACGTATCGCCTGTCAGCTTTAATCAACAATCACATTTCCTGAAGAACAATCCTCAATAAAAATTCCATTACGGACACGAAAATGGACATTGAGCCGACGCGACATTCGTTAAAAGTCGAGTTTTATTCATTTAGAGTCAAAGAAGACGATCGACGGCGACGCGTTTCGAAAAATTTCCTCGAAACCATCGTCAACAAACACGAAAACGGTGCACATCTTCGTTCCGCAATAATAACATTTGAGTACAATTAATACAAAAATCTGCGGACTCGAATGAATGAATGACCAACAAGGAACAAAAAGCTACCACCAACGACGGCTTAAACATACACGAAAATGCTGGTCGGACGATGGTAGAGGGGTACGATTTGAATACGTACGTCTGCCGTACGTCATTGAACGACGGTCGTACGACAATGCCTGAGAATCGCGATTGTGACTGCGGAAAAGCAGGTGCAATAATAACAAAACTGTTGTCATTACGAGGTATCGTCGTCGTCCGTAACAAGCAAATTGTATCTACAATTTCACGCCGATCGGCATCGAAATTCGTTACGCGATTTTTCAACGCCGTACGACGATGAGCTAGCGACGAAACGACGTCGTTGCGAAACGCGACCGAAAAAAGAATTTCAAAACAATGAACGCAGAAAAGCGCAGACGATTCCGAAAATTGATTCGTAGAGTTGATTTACGAGCGATGAAACGATTTTTAAAAACAAAGTTTCTCATCGGATGAGTCGAAAAAATTAAATCATACTATTTTATTATGAAACCGATCGCCGTTACTGATTCCTCATCTAAGTACGGATGAATTGTTTTTGTTACAACACATTTTCTCATTAAAGATCAAAGTAAGTGACTCGGGAAACACGATTCGAGGCGAAAAAGCCTTACAATATTTTCAGGTACGTTTTGAATGCAAACGAGGATTTGTTTTGTCCGGAAAACTATTTTTATTATCAATCTTGGATGAAAAAAAATTTATTCTAAAATAACTTTTCTTTCCTTAGCCCGAACGATGATAAAAGATCGTCGAAATAACTCACGCGATAGGCGCAAAAATGTTTAATTAAATTTTAAAAATGTATGAAGAATATGCCCCGATAAAACAATATATTAACATATTTCGATGCATGCCAACCTTTGAAACGGTACACGAAAACGATACACGAAAAAACGCGTTAATTTTTATCAAAACATGCACATATTATTTTCGAAGATGGATTCGGCGAGAATTAATTCGCCGGGAAAAATAAGAAAAATGATGATATTGTTTTAAAAAGCGTCGAATGTAAACCGTCCGACGCCACGGAAAAGCGAAATTTCCAGTCAAAACAGACCTCGCAACGAATGAAGGGTATAAAATTCATTTCACGATTTTTACAATCAACAACAGTCTATAGTTTCATTATGAATAAGAAAACGACACAATTGCGACGAATAATATACGAGTAATGCGCACCGACCTCATCCGAAACCGGTCACTTCCTTGACCGACGACCGTCGGTCGATTTGTCATTCCAAAATGATAAACACATAGACGTACAAAGAGGGGGGAGGGCGATCGACGACGTCGTCGTCGCGCGACCAATGAAAGCGAAACCGTGCCCTTTAAGTGGAGAAGGTAGACGATTTTTTCGTCATTATCATCGTTAAAACGAACCGAAAAGAGATTCACAGTATGTCAATGTCATTGGAGACCTTAGGGCGCCGAGCGACGGACAATATTTGTCCGAACGTTCTTTTGACAAACGATCGACGAAACAATAGGGCGGCGTCCGATGGGTTGGGTAGCGCCCGAACGTCGTCGTCGCGGCGGCGAGATAAGTCCGAGGCGAAACAAAAAATCGCCCAGGGTCGGGGTCGATCAAGGTCGAAAACGGTTTCGACGCGTGAAATACAAAAGAGGCGATGCGGTTTGCACCGTTGCGGGTCACTTTTCTGTAACTACAATTGAAACAATTTTCGACACGCTTACGCCGTCGCCAGCGACGGAATAGTGGCAAATTCGGGCAGTGTTTTTGTTTTGCGACCGCCGTTACCGACGACGAAAACGTTCCACGATTGAAAATGAGATTGTTATCGCAATTGTTTGCCGGACGGCGACGACGGACGGACGGCGATTTGTTGAATCTAGTGTCCACTTTATTCTGTCATTTCTCTTTACGGAATTCGTCGTCGAATCGGCGAAGGCCGACCACTGTATCGTCGGCAGTTCGTTTGGAAATGATGGGCATGGACAACTATAGTTCGTTGGAAATGATTGCTAGACAATAATACGGTGCAAGTTTAGGCGAAAAAAGGTCGAACGTCGAGACCGAAAAGAGAAAGACAACAATTTTGGTCGAATACGATAATTTAAGATAAATTACTGAACGAAACGAAACGCCCGACGATTTACCGGCCGAAAAACAAAAAATACGACTGGACATCGTACGAAACTTACTCAAACAAAAAGTCAATCGTAACTCTCAAACAAAAAATGTACCTTAGCCAGTCGTGAAAAGGAACTATTCAGTAAACTTATTTAAATCGTAGCGAAGTTTTTTTTGAAAAGAATAGTAAGAATAAGATTTATTTCCCCGTCTTTCCGCTGAAAACACAATCGACCCGCGTACGATTCGTATAATGGAGCCGTTCGACCTTTTACCTTACAATAAACGTGCTCGGATTCGTTGCGAAGCGCGCTTTCGTCGTCGGTTCATCGAGCCGAAACCAATGTCGACAATGGGATCCAACACTATTCGGATTCGCAGTCACAATAGCATCTGGCGTATGCATAAACGTCGCCGATAACGAGCAATTTAACACAACAATCGTGCAGACTTTTGCCGCTTACACGGCGCCGACGACCGTCAACAGACGAAACTATAGCACAGCCGATGATCACTTACTGTGTATCGTATCGGTGCCCGATATGATCCAATTGACGACGCTAAATAATACCGAGCCAGCGGTATTTCGTGCGCAGAAATTATGTAACAATTATCGACTAAGATTCATCGAAAAATTAACGTTTAACCGCGCCGCGGTTGAATCACATCGTACAATCGCACGTCGTCCGTCCGGCGGCTATACCCTGAGATACTAAGGCGGAGGTTTCGACTTTATTACAACTACCAACGTTGAACCGACTAAGGGTACGACGACGAAGCGAAAACGATAGGGTACCCGAAAAACGATGGACCAGCGCCGTTTATCGGTAAGCTTTCAAATTTTGAATGGCCGTTTTTGCAAACGGCCCGTTTTGTGTCGTCATCGATGTCGAAAACCGGTCCGACGGCGGTCGATCGCCATTCGGTACGTTTACAGCACGAGACAAACAAGAAAAATGTATCGCCACGCGACCGACGTCGCCCTTCCTCGGACCCGGGCGGCCGGCGTTCGTTGTGCAATCGGATCGTTGGCTAGTTTGTCAAAGGTTAAAAACGAACAAATTTCGGAGCCTTCTTTTCTCTTTCTCTATCCAAAACTCGAAACGTAAAAGAGAACCGGTCGCTCGGTCGACGAGGGCCTTTTGTAGAACGATTTCGAGGGAAGTAAACACGGGCGTCGATCGACGTCGAATGGAACCTCGAAACGTCGTCGGCCGACGGGAAAGTCGTCGGCCGTTGCGTCGAGGCGGGGCATTAAGCGGATCGTAACGCCGACAAATAAAAGGCGCCCCATTCGAGTTTCGTTTTCGAAATGTGCATCGGTGGCTTTAGAAAAGTTTGCAAAACGCGGCTTCTTTTCGCTGGAACCGGCAGGCGCTGGCGCGAAAATGGTTTTTGTCGGTAAACCGAAGACCGTCGACGGGGAAACTATGAGGAAACACGTCATCGACGATTGAAAAAAGTTTCTCGAGTGGACATAGGACCGGACTATAAGTTTAAAACCGGACACTAGCCGACCATCTGGCAGCGGGTCGGTCGAGTGACCACGGACGTTCGAAAATTTGTGAAACTAAAACTGAACGACATATTACGAAAAACCTGTCGGTTAGTCGCCGTCAAATAACGAGAGTCCGTTCGGCAATGCAAACATAATGACGACCCTTTAGCTTCCTTCTACGTCATCGTTTTTGTATTGTGAAACCGTGGTGTCGGCAAAAAAAGCAAAGATTTTTTGCGGCGGCCGCGTGAAAGTTTTTTCGGCTCGTTTTTCAATGAAAATCGACGTAAACCCGTCGTTTACGGAATTCGTCGAGGAAAGTTCCCTAAAACTGACTTTCGAGGTGGAAACTTTTGTAATTGCATGCGTGTTTCGGTCACGAAATTGATTCCGTCACAATTATACACTTTTTTGTTACGTAAACAAATCATGAGACTTACCTGTGACAAGTACAGTACGCCGCAAAAGTCATCGTTTATGCAAACGAAAATCGACCGAATTCAACAACCGCAAACACAACGAGTGTCTCAACGGAGACCTTTTACGGCGAATTGACAAAAGAAACGAAATAAGCCCCAATAAGTTCGTCGGGCGGCAACTTTTAGCGAGTGAAATTGAAAATAGTCTCCCAAAATTGAAAATTTGTCTCGCACAAGTCGAAATTTGTGCCGAACCGAATTGAATCGTGCATACAATCGAATCCATTACAAAAACATTTTTGCGATTCAATTTTATTACCCGCAACTGCCCTTTGCCACGCACAATATCGGAGGTCCTTCGAGTGGTACAGTAAGGGAAAATGGAGATGATTGTTTGTTGTTGTATGGCGCAATCGGCCTCGTCTCGGACGATTTTCAGTCAAAAATTGTGCGAAAAGGCGTCGAAATTGGTCGCAAAACACAAAAGACAACCGTTTGGACGCGAAAAACGTTTTTGTAGAACCAAAAATTTGTTTCAAATGTAAATAAAGCGACACTAAACGATAAACGTCACCATTTTCGGCGAGTACCGAAATTGTGAACCCGTTACGCGATATTGAAGCCAATTTTTGTTTCATTGTTGTTTACATCGTTTTGTACACTGGGAAACCAATTTTGAGGGCCATTTCAATCAGTAACTATAGTTGTCCAGTGACTATAGTTGTACAGTGGCTATCGTTCCTCTCATTGATGTCAAAAGTACAATTCAATTCACAATAAAGCAACAAACATAGAAAAAAATGACGTTAAATGTGTGAAATTTCGACTATTTTGTGTTATTTTTTTAAATAAAGAAAGAAGGAAAATTTAAAATGAGTGCCATATTTTTTAAAGCTACCTTTCGATTTGGTTCCCATGATGCGGCTGCTTAAAAGAAGACGATGACGATGATGCCATGTGTATGGTTCTGATTTGTACAACGTTGGTGTATTTTTACAGTTCACAATTTTACATGGGCGTACGCCTGAAATCATATCGGAGAAAACTTATAGCAAAAAACATCCGATTTCGCACAAAAAAACTAATGTTTTGAGTACTATTCTATTAAAATACCATCACTTTTTTCTGAACAGACTACGAGTGAAAGGGTTACTGTAGCTTTATGTCGTCATGTACATGTTACCTGATGCTTTCAGGCAGAATCAATGCTGCCTGACTAATTAGGCAATTTCGATGCCGAGAGGCTGGCATTGAAATTGCCTGACCCTTTAGGCAGAATTAATGCTGCCTGACCAGAGGTTTTAGGCAATATTGGAATTACCTGATTTAGGCATTGTCTCGTTTTTGAGACGTCTGTAAAGGTTTGTTTTGATAAAAGGAGTCCGGTTTATAGTTTCGCTGCAGAAATTTTTTAAAGACTTATTTTATAATTATGATATAAAATGGATGATAAAAGAAAATTATTTGTCGAGCAATTGAGCGCTTATGCCAACAAAAATCAAACAAAATCCTTATTGACAAATGATCAATATGCCAAGATTTGAACGAATATCGAGTTGCAAGTGAAAAAACGTCAAAAAAGAGTTCTCACAAATATAATTACTCGAAAAATATTCTGTGATAAAAACCAATGAAACGGAAAGGCTCATTGAAAAAACAAGCAAAGAATCCGATGCAATCAAATATGTGATCACAATCAAACAAATGTACGTTCAATTATTAGAGATGCACATTCAGCTCGGCCATCGCGGCAGAGATACCTTGGAAGCGGAAGTGAATAATAAATAAAAAAAAAATGTTAAAACTTTAGCAACAATGGTCGAGAGTTTGCTAGTTCATTGGTTATGGGATTGCTAGAAATATGGGCCGAATGGTTCATTGGTTCATGGCGAGCCAAGGCACAGCCAATCACAGGTAAGCATAATTTTGCAGCATTGAATTTTAAAATTTATTTGAGATGCTTTATTTTAAATCAGGGCAGTGTGGAAAGAGCCAACCAGGATATTAGAAACGTGATTTTTTCGTGGATGAAAACAAAAAATTCATCATGGGCAAAAGCATTGTAGGAAATTCAATTTAGCAAAAATCAGGCATTGCATTGGTATTCGATGATCGCCCTATGAAGCAATGTTTGGCGAAAAGCCTCAAGTTGGCTTATTGTCTTCGTTTTTGCCAAACGAAAGTTATTGGTAGTTGCAAAGTGAAGAAGATCTCGAAACAGCAATAAATCAATTTTCGGTTGCTGATCACCAGCAAGCATCACTTACGATCGTTAGTGTCAATAAATCACCTCAAAGAAAGTGTTGAAGTGAGGACTTATCAAATGCAGTTGCACAACAAAATGTAGAACGAATGTTTGTAATTGTAAAAAATTTAAATTATTGTGTAATAGTAGATGTCGTCATAGCCTTTCTTGTTGCAACAAATAATTGTTGAAAATGTTTAAAATTTTTGTATGTAATTAAAACTGTTGTTTGTGTCTATTATTTTTCTAAAAAAGCTAATAAATAACAAAATTATTTTTTTTATGAATAATCATTAAAATAATTATTATTTCGATGTGCACTCATTGCTAAGTTAAAAAAATGTACCTACTGCCTAAATCAGTCAGATCCAGCCTAAAGGGTCAGACACCATTGATTCTGCCTGAAAGGATCAGGCAGAATCGATTCTGCCTGGGAATCGGTTACGCCGGTAACATACACGTAAATTACATCAGTACTCGTCATGGAACATTATTTTCTGTGAAACAAATATTGACTCGTTTGACTTGTTTCTGAGCTAATTTATATCGTTAATTTGAAATAATAAGGCGCAAAATTGAAACCACATGAGGACAATGACTTACTTCTGCTTATTACAATGGAACCTGATCGTGTGATCATTTTGACCGATCGATACGTAATCTGAAACCAAATAAAACAATATTAATCGAATTATCGGCTAATTCTTGAAACACAATTACGCACATTCCATGAGAAAGTTTTTTTTTCTTTTTTTCTCGTCAAACAAAAATTTGCCCACTTCGCGAAAAATTAAGACGACTTATCGCTGGAAAAGTCGAGATGTCAAACAATTTTCGTTTCAGTTTTCAAACAAAATCTGCAAAGATAATTAATTAATTAAAACATTTACAGTAGTAAATTTCCTACGAAACACGAACGAACCCCCAACGGTTCATTTACATACATCTTATGACACAAATCCTAATCCATTCGAAAGAATACCTTTTGTCCGATATCCTGGGATGTTTTCAAATAAGTGCTCGTTGGTGGTCGCGGCTAGGCGCGAATCGTGTACGTAATCGTAACAACGTTTGAGAAACAAACTTCTCGGGCGGTCAGCGCACGATCGGTAATGGGACGATGGAAATTTGTGAATTTCCTTTATCTTTTTCGATAAGTGTATCTCAAAAATTTAAAAATATAATTGTTATGAATTTCTGCGCGTCAGAGCATTTTGTGTACAATATCCAGCCGCGCCTTATTTTGTAAATATAACTTATTTAAAACTGTTTGTTACAAGAAAGGGAGAACTATAGACTCATTATGACATCAAAATAATTAGCCGGACATATGGAAAAAATATCGCCCGTCGGATCGTTTACGGGGTTCAAAAGTGAAACATGACGAAAGCGAGCATCATTTCGGAACTTTCGTGAACGAATTTCCTTTGTATTCATTTTGTGCTCGATATGACGAGGATGATTCTCGAAAATGCGCCTAAAACTGTCATTATTGAGCTCCGTCGGCGGCGAACCGCGATGTTATAATGAAAATTATTATCCGGCGTCTGAGTAACTTTTATAATTACGAACGAATGTTTTAGATTGTTATACATAAGTTATTTACAAAATATTTTCATGTAAAGTCTATGATGTTTTCTCGAATCATGAAACAAATTATATGCCTAGCCGTTTCACTGTGTGCGACCGTTTTTCGAAATGAATAGTTATCATTGTCATCACAAATTATTAACGGAAACGTGTAATAAATCGTGTACACCTTCGTGACAACGTTTAACATAAAACAAGGTTCGATAATTTGCTTCCAGAACGTTTGAAATGCGATTGTTCCTCGTAAATGAAATTCTACGCTCATTATAGGGGCTCATTAGCGTTCAAGCGAGCTAATTTATGTTTCACGATAAATATTTGAAAATATTACTAAACATAATCTAAACTCGTGACTGCGAAGACTGTTACTATTTAATAATATTTTCAAGATTTACGTCTTGTGATTTTCGAAATGACATTCATCTCTTTGTAAATATGCGCAAATAATATTTGTGTAATTTCAGAAAAAATATGATTTTTATAGGTATTAATTTGGATTCAATGAAAAACAGAAAATTCCCCATTTTATGTAATTTCAGAAGAATAATATCAACAAAAATCGACTACAAGAAGTTTAAAATTGAAGATATGTTTAAAAACATCCCGATAAATGCAAAAAATGTTCGAAATTTGTCTGAAATTATTACAATCGAGTAAAAAAAAAACAAAAACAAGAAAACATGGCACTTCGTTAATTCGACTGGCTAATTCGATTTTATTGCTTTGAAATGAAAATTTACCCGTTTTAGCCGATACATCAGTGTTTCTCAAAGTTATGGCATTCGCGTACCACTTGGAGGGCAATCAAAACATGCAGGTACCACCAATTTAAGGGAGTTAAGCCAGTATGGGAAAATGGTGACAATCTTTAAAAAATGATAGGCAAACAGAATTTTATTTTGAACATTAACTACTTTAATCACATCAAATACTTGTAGGTATTGATAACTATTTTAATAACATCAATGTGACGGTTAGTCGACAATGGTTTTGTACATGTTCAAACGAGGTAAGTATCTGGCAAATGTAGTTGCCAGATACTTACCTTACTGGTGGCCAGTCAACCTGAAATCATCAAACAACCTGTGTACCACCTATTGGATGGTCGCGTACCACTGGTGGTACGCGTACCACACTTTGAGTAACACTGCGATACATGGTACAAAAAATGCTCTAAACGTAAACGAACTTAACACTTTTTAATAACACGCCGATTTATTTTTACAATTCGTGCAAACTTTCGAATTTTGCTCGATTTTAAATTCTTTTCGACCGAAATTTTGTCTCTTTATTTTTATTTTAGAGCACAAAATTACAAAAATGAACGTTAATTTGTATTTTCTTTTAATCGCCGTTAGTTACTCGGTTGGAATCGCTTTAGGTACGGAAAAATGCATTTTTCAAGCGTTTTCGAGGTCGAAATTCGTTTCACATCTTTTTTAGGAAAGGTTTTCGACGCTGTTACGTGCGGCTCGGTGGTGAAATTAATGAATACTAATCACGTTGTTCGATTGCATTCACACGACGTGAAATACGGAAGCGGTAGTGGACAGCAGGTGAAAAAACCGATTTCAAATTTCTTGCCTGAAAAATCATTTTAAATGTCACTTTTTTGTTTCACAGTCGGTCACTGGCGTAGAAGAATCCGACGACCATAATAGCCACTGGGCAGTTAAAGGACCCATAGACAAACCTTGCAAACGAGGGTAATTAATTTTTTGTACCATTTCCCAACAAAAAATAACGTTTAATGGTATTTTGTTTTTTTTCGCTTTGAAACGTGTAAATTATTGTTTTATTGTTTGCAAACGATTTTTACCGTGTTTCTCTTCTTAGCGAACCGATAAAATGCGGCGAAATCGTTCGTTTGGAGCACTTGTCCACCGGTTGCCTGCTACATAGTCATTTATTTCAATCGCCGTTATCGCAAAACCAAGAAGTCAGCTGTTTCGGTAAATCGGGCGAAGGCGACACCGGCGATTTTTGGATCGTCCAATGCGACGACGATTACTGGCATCGAGACGAGGACGTTCGATTGAAACATAAAGATACCGACACGTAACTTGTTTTTCAATCGGTGTACCTGGTCATTTTTCGGTTTCACGCGATATCTAGTCAGATAATTTACTTTTTGCTGACGAAACGAGCATTCTTTCGTTTCAGATTTTTGGGAGCGAGCGGAAATCGTTTCGGCCGCCCGATTCAAGGCCAAAAAGAAATCTGCGCCTACACTTCGCCAAATTCGCAAACTTATTGGAAAACTAAAGAAGGCGTTTATATAAAACCTTCCGAATCGTCTTAGAGTTCAGAAAAACTTTTAACTGCAATAGATTTTTGTTTTATTTATTATGAAATTTGGTTTGTTTTGTGAGTTTGATTTTTGTGTCCATTGCCAGCCTTGCGTTGTTTTTTGTTTGATTTCATTTGTAATAGTGTTGAACGCCAAAAATGTCCATTAAAAAATTGGAATTGTTTATTTTTCCAAACATGCGCGTTTAGAACAATTTAGAACAATAAAACGGCACGTAAACGCAGCAAATTGACACGTTATAAGCAAATTTAAGCAATTTATTTGTTTTTTAATGATTATTTAATGCTTCGCGTCCTCACTTTCTTGAACGGATAGTTTAAATGTCTCGATGCAAGTTGAGCAGAACATTTTGTATGCGACGTTTTCTTTGGTAATCGTAACTTGATGTGGCCGGCATCGGCTGTGATTCCAATTTTCGATTTCTTCTTTGGTCGGCTGCGATAGGAATAAACCTTGTTTCGTATTTTCGCCAACAATTTTATCGAATTTGTCCGATCGTTGCGCGACAATTGTGCTAACTTCTCCGGCGGCAATTGCAAATTCTTTTCGTCCTCTTCTTTCAACGATTGAGATTTTTTTGCATCCTGAAAGAAGACAAACAAAATATTGGTAAGAAAAATTGTCGAAAGTTGCACAAATCGGTTACTTTAACGATTTCTTTCAATATATCGGTTAAATGCCCGGTTCGTTCGCCGAGAGACAACTCTTCCGACTTGCTCGAATCGTTGCTCGACACTTTTACGCTGTCCGTAACGCTTTGCTCCGTTTGATTTGTCGATGATGCTAGAACTGATTTAGCGCTCGGAGAATCGGCTGCCGATGGTGAATCGGATGCTGCCGCTGCTGACGGCGAGTCTGCCTCTGCCGTTTCTGATGTTCCTGAATTTGCTGATGCTGTGTCCGCCGATGGCGAATCCGATGTTGGCGGTTGCGAAGTGTCGCTTTGATTTTCTTCGGCTGATCCTTGTTCTTCGCTCAGATTCGCTGCAATCCAAGTCGACGAAATCGCTTGTGGTTCGTACGGTCGTCGCCTTCCTGAGCGATAGAATTCGACTTTACGAGCAAAAATATCAAACTTACCAGCGACGACTTATTACTCTCAACGAGCCGCCATCTCGACGTCCTTTCTTACGAGTTTCGATTTCCTTCTAATATTGTACCAATTGCTGTTGCAACTGTTGTGCTGCATCTTCTTGCGCCGATGGTGGTAGATGATGTTGTTGAGACCAATTATTTAATACGTGACCCATTTTGCCGTCGTCTTTTTTAAATAATTCTAAATAATCGAAATGATTTTACAACTCTGTGAGCCAAATTACATACCGATTTCTCCACCCAACATCCGATTTTTTCTTAGCCAAATTGCAAATCATCAATGAAATCGCAATTGCAACGTCAAATGGCTGAGAAAATTGCTGGAAGGCTGTGAAAATGATTTCTTGACTTACTTTTAAATCGTTCTCGACTTCGATCGCGAAATTTTTAAAGAATCCATCTTTTTTTCTCTTTCTTGTTTTTCTTCTTTTTGTCCTCTGACATAACGAATAATTTGTTTTTTTTATTATATATCGAAGACAAGTTAGTAAAAGCGACCGATCGCACCAATGCAAGTTAAAAATATGAAATGCCGAAACTAGGAACTTTAACACTGCATGATTTTTTTCGTTTTTGTTTTGTTTTTCAATGTCTAGTTTTATTTTTGAACTTCCCAAACGCAGAAAAGACAAATTAAAGTGCAATTTGTCTGACAAAGTAGCTAGTAAATCGCAGTTCAGCGTTCAAAATAAAAACAACCTAACGATCTTTTCTATTCATCGAAAACGTGCAACGCTGCCGCGCGCTGGGCGGAGATCATTTCGCAAGAGTTACAAACAAAATTCCCCCACTGTCTAGGTTACTTTCATGGTCATATTTCGTTCCAACTGAACGGGCGGGTGTATTTGGGTTTTTATTTAGCTATTAGGTCTTCCGGACCTTTAAAAGTTTTAACTTACGTTTTCCATTTAAACATTTGTTCTAAATTAGGTCAAATTTCGATTTGTGCTCAATAAACTAATGACGGAGATGAAAATTATGTTTTCTGATTGTTTCAAAGGTGACAAATTGAAAACAATTGACTAATTGCCAATTGAGAAAAAGTTTTTTGTGCATCAGCGCTCGTTTCGTTTTTTTTGCCTTGTCCAATTGAGAAATTTGCTCGTTAACGCGGCGCCCATATAGAAAAATTTGTTTGAAACAGTGACCTCTGGGCAATTTTGCGCGTTGCTACAATCAGCTTTCAAAACTGTTTTTATTACGTTTTTACCGTGCGATTTGTCTTATTGACCATTTTTTTTACAAAATTGACACGGTTAGATTTGACACGGGCATCGTTTAGCGTTGAGATCGCATTTATCGATCTGTTGAATAATAAAAATTAATTCAATGAATTTCACTGATGATTTCCATTTTTGTCCCCATGTGATTTAGACGATCGATTTTTTGCTTTTCATTTGCAAAATCGAGGTACTTTTCGAATTCTTGAATTTTTTACGGAAGTTTAGAGCATGTGAATTTCTATTGAAATCCTTCATCCCCCGTTCAGCAACCATTTATGAAATTTCACCAAAGAAATTATATTTCATTTTTGTGCTCGTTTCTTCACAAAGCAGTTCCGTAAACGTTTAGATATGGCCGATGCGGAGCATTTTGACGAATCGATTCTCGTGCCTCAAAATTCAACGGGCGTCGTTCAAAATGTTCAAAATTTAATCAACGGTTTCAATCAAGCGACGAACGACGTAAAGAATTTCATTCGATTCGAATGCAACGTTATCGTCGAATGCAGGTAGAAAATGCGTCGTCTTTAGTTACATTTTGTGTTAATTTTAGTTTCATAACCTTTTTATTCGTATTTTCTTTTCATTTTATGTCATTCTTGTTCCATTTCTTGTCATTTTAAGTTTTATGCCTTTTAGTCTTTTTTTCAACATTTTGTGTCATTTTTTTACTTCATTTCCTGTCATTTTGAGTTTCTAACTTTCGAAATTCTATTTTTAGAATATGTCGAAATATGTTTCGCAGTTTTCCCAGTTTCCTAACGCACAAACGCATATATTGCAAAGATTCGGCGTTCGAACGCGTCGATCCGACGTTCGTATCCGTCCAAGAATCGAATCGACCATTGTCTATTGAATCGTGCCCGTCGGCCAACGGCGACGTGGGCGACGATGAAAATCGATCGCAAAATCAAAATCAATCGATAGCTAAAGTGCCGATAGTTCGTACTTACGCGAAAAAATCACGGAAAGTCGTCGTCGATTGTCGGAACGGCGACGGAACGAGAAACGCATCGAAATTCACGTTGAACATTTTAAATCGATTGATAAAACGCCAAGATTCGTTGATTGTCGCCGACGACGAGAATTTTGCCTCGTCGACGCCGAATCGAGGCACGAACTCGAATCGTATCGTTTTGCCGACTAAATTCGAAAACGGCGTTCATGTAAGCGTTTTTTTCACAGTGAATTCTGTTTCGACGCAGTTCGTTCGTTAGTCTGCACGTTTTTTGTTTAGATCGTCAATGATCGAGCCGATTTGAGTAGATATCTGGAAAGAAATCGAAACGACGCCGTATTGTCGTCAACCGTGACCATGGTCGTTCCTCAGGATGCCGCCCATCGTCAGCATACGATGGCGTTGCGAACCAGGCGGAATTTCAATCCGGCGACGACGGTTAAAGAAATCGATGAAGACGAAGCGAAAATATACGAAGAATTCGAAAATTCCGGCACGTTCGATGTCGCGTCGTTGACGTGTTTGGTCGAAAGATGCGGACGAACGTTTAAGACGGCCAAGTCGGCGATGTTCCATTCGATGTACGATCACACGGACACGAAATCGAAAACGGCGTGTTTCTTTTGCGGGGAGGATGAAATTTCGTTCGACGTTGCCGCTTTCAAGGCGCATTTAGAGAAACACGAAGAGTTTTCTCGCTACAAACAAGAACTACAATACGGCTCGAGGCAAAATGCAATTTCGAAAACGATCGATGACAAAGTTGCTGACATAACGAGCAAAATTGTAGAACCGTCTCAGATTTCGCCGAGTTGCAGTTCGACGTCTAACGGTGGCGATAATACCGAAGAGAATCGTGCGTTGAATGAGAATAAAAGGAACACCACGAATGAAGCGTTCAAAAGCAAAAGTAATGTCAAAAAATTAGTTATTTTGGGCATTTTTTGCAAACAATATTTAGCAAGCTACTATAGTTACGAAATTTTATGTTTCATTTTGTTTCTCATTCTGCAGAAGATTTACCGGTTAAAAATGAAGAAGAACAATCATTAAACGCTTCCGACGACGAAGAGGCAGAGGAAGAAGACGAAGACGAAGCAGCCGATCAAATTGATGAAATCCAACCGAAAATTTGTTTGAAATCCGACGGAACGGCGTCGATTTCTGAATCAGACAATAAGTCGCCGCCGAAGACCACTTGGCAACAACGGGAACTTGCCAAGCTTTCGACGTCGTCGAATTTGCGAACGAAACGCGATCGCGTGAAATCGCCGTACAACAGCGACGAATTCGTTTGTTCGTTGCCGAAACGTTTGAAACGCTCGCCGTTCGAGTATTCGCCGACCGACGGGCGTATGGTGCGCAGAAACGTTGTTGCTCACGGTTCGGACCAATCTTCGCCCGAGGAAAGCAAAAAACCCGACCCCGTTTCGTCGCCGTCTGTCAATTTCGATAAACTACCGATAATTTTCAGCGAAAAACATAAAAACGAATCGTTGGCCGTTATGGATTATAAATTGCTCAAATGTAAATTATGCTCGGCGGCGTTTACCAATAAATGCAACTTGGAACGTCATTGCTACATGCATTTCGGTTTCGTGCGCTTCAAATGCAGCAAGTAAGCAAAACACGTGCGCTGGCCGTACCTGTTACGGGCGCTCACGGATAACCAACTGAGTCAGGAATGCGAACGAGATCTCGTTCACTTGATGATAGTAAAACAAATTTAATGGTACCTCTACTTCTGTTTCAAAAATTGACCCCCGGTAACTTAAATTGCGTATACATTTTGGCGTTTTTCAGATGCCAAATGGGCTCATTTTTTCGAACGGAATTGCGTCGACATTTGCGAATTTCGTGTCCGAAATTGAAACGTAACGAAGCAAAGGCGTTGACGGAGGAAGAATTGAACAATCTCATCAACGCCGCTTGTCCAGAGGAACCGGGTAAAGTCGCCGTTTGGAAACGGGGACCTACCGTTTGGGGTACGAATTTTAAAGGACGGCAACAAATACACTATAAACCGGGCTTGAGGAAAAAGCCGGTGACCAATTCGCCGGCGTCGTCCGTGAACCTCACCGACCAAAATCCTAGCCCATTAAACGAGTCATCGGCGGACGATGAGGATCAAAAATTGTCCGAATTAATGGATCGAAAAACGGCTCCGATTCCAGCATCCGAAACAAATAAAGAGTCGGCGATCCCCGTTGAACCGGCTCGAAATCGACGCAAAGAAAATCCGCCGAAAAAATTAATTATTCCCTCGTCGATAAACCCGAAAAAGTCGCCGCCGCCGAAGTCGACAACGAGTCCGAAAAAGTCACCGGTAGCTTCGATTAAATCCCCGTTTGAGACGACGCCGTCGCCCGATAAGAGTATAAAAGTGATAAATGACGACTTGCTTCCGAACGGACAGCTCGATTTCGGCAAACGGCTTCAAAATCCCATGAAAAAATATCAAGGAAGTTTCAAAGAGTTGAACATGCTTTTAGCTCAACGTCGTGCGGCCAACGACAAGAAAACGAAACGAATTCAACGTTTGAAGGCGCCGGCGCTCAATGAAACGACCGACGTTAATTCTTCAACGTCATCGTCGTCGTCATCGTTGAATTCGACGAATAACGAAGAATGTCTCGGCGGCAACGATAATTTGTAAATAGGTCGATTTTTTTGTTGCATTATTTTGAAATTATCCGTACGAAAATTTAGAATTTTAAAATTAGAACAAAATTTTCCGTTAAAGCATTATTTTTTGCTTTTATTTGGCAATAATAAAAACAAACAATAAATTGGTGGATATATTATATTTTTTAGTGTAAAGTGAAATTCAGTAAGCGTGTGTCAGAAGCTGACGAGCGGTCGTATTTTCGAAAAGTGTCTCGAAAAAACGAAAAAATCGACGATGTCTCTGTACTATTCTCTGTGTTTCGACGTATTAAAATTCAATTTAACCATCGGCATACTCGGCGTCGGAACGTTGAGCGTAATTTTTATTTGCTTTATTTCAACGATGGCGTTGTGTTTGGACGATCGACGAAGGCAAAAACGATTTCAAGCAAAGTACGAAAAACAAAATTCATCGCGACGGCAAAACGTTCGCGAAAAAAATCGAGGATTAACGTATTTGGCATATTTGTACAAAATTCACCACCTAAATCCGAAAGACGATCGTCCGATCGTTAAAAACTGTCTCTACGACGATTCGAATTTCGAATCGAAACGTGAAATCATTTCCGGCATTGTTAACGAATTCTTCGGCGCAGTTAATTCGTCTAAAATCATTTTCAAGCAAAAGGTGATTTTCAGTAACATGCAATTTTCACCTTACGTGTACTTTTTGATTCTAAACGTGCTGCTTTTGATCTCATTGTACGTATTTTTTTGCAGGAATCTCGACTGATTAAAAATAATTATACAATACCAAATAAAAAAATTTAAAGGTTTATTGTTTTCAAATTGAAGCGATTTGATGTATTTTTTTAATTAGTACTCATCCATATATTGTTTCAAGTGTTTAGTAAAAGGGAAAACATTTTTTGCTGTTTATCTTTCAAGAAAAGCAAAAGTAACAAGACATTTATTTTTATTTCATGAACTCTGTTTTACTACCAGAAATTAAAATTAACGTTTTCACAAGCAAAATGTGGCAATTATTGAGAAAATCTTTGTTCTACTTCAATTAGGATTTCCATTTTTCGGCTCCCCTTACGCGTTTGTTCGGTATATCCATTTTTTAATACTTTCGTCATCAAGTCACTGACATTGCATTTCGACACCTTTGTTCTCGAAATACGTAGGGCGCGTGCTGATCTGATTTTAATGTAAAAAATTTATCATGGGTTGTTGGATTTAAAATTTGACACTTTTTTGTGCAAGCACCTTTTTCTAGATCACGCGCGTACAATGAATTTTGAGTTTTTGTCCAAACGTCGAGAAATAATATTGTTAAATATTCCTTGCTCATAGAGTTGTAAAAGTATAGAATAATCTCCCTTAAAACGTATTAAAAAAAAATCTATGTTTTGTTCGTTCGCTGCCGCCGTAAACTGCATAAACTTTTCTTGTAGAGCCCTGGAGGCATAGTAATAAAACTGTTATGTTCTGTACATACCCTTTGTTTAATAGTCCTAATTGGTATTACGTTTGAATTATGTGTATTTACACAAATAAACAATTTTTTATTATTAATTTGTAATGCGAAGGACATATCACAAACACAAATCCGATAGAAACTGTCTTTGAGACGTTTATGTCGTTTCACCTCAAGAGTTTGCTTCGTGATTGTTGTTAAGGACTATTTTGTTCGTTGTTATACATGCACTTATATCCAAAACAAAAAAGGAAAAAGGATGAGGGCTTGCATTCTAGACAGAATATACCCTAGGGCGACAGAGAGAGAGAGTCGGGTGCAAAGCTCTCCGCTCCCATACTAACGAGGGAAGGGTACCGGGTGCCCGTCGCCGATCGCGGTGTCACATATATGAAATTGAAGCCCTTCTTCAGCTGATT
>JAQGBA010000912.1:0-21605 GCA_034698125.1 Prionchulus punctatus
AGCGTCCAAGCACGCAGCGTCCAAGCACGCAGCGTCCAAGCACGCAGCGTCCAAGCACGCAGCGTCCAAGCACGCAGAGCAGAAACAAAGCGATAAAGCTGCTTTGCTGATTGATCATCCGAACCTGCCATCGATGAACAACAAACAGAAACCAACTGTTGTTTTTTGTTTTTTTGAAACTTACTTTGTCCTAGAAGTCTCTTCGGTAGGAAAATGCTTAATTTTTTCAGAGTATCGGTGCGAAACAGTTTCTGCTTATCATTGGCCGTCGAACTATCGACTTTAGTGAACGAGTTCGACGACAGCGATCGCTTATGGAAAGTCATTTTTATCAAATAAATAATCAAAAATCGAAAGGAATGAAAACATCTTCGAGGCGGCCGAAGAATGTCGAAGAATTTCGTTTTCGAAACTTTTTCGCGAAGAAAATATTTTTCAACACGCAACACGAATTCTTCGAAATGAAAACATTTTTGAAATGGCTTGAAAATCTCAATCGGATAATGGACCAGGATGTTGAATGATCCATAAGAATTTCATTTCCTTTTTTCCCTTTCTATAATTCAGCCAATGTTAGAAAACGCCGAAGACGTTAATGAACAGCGTAAACGTTCGTTAAGAGAAAGAAAAACCGACGATTTAGTGTCATTTGCAAAAGTTGGACATTCAATAATGTTCGAAGAAAAAGATTGATTACCGACGAAAAAAAGCATCGAAACCTCACTGGCCACGACACGTTAATGGTCAGAGACATTAGCAGCCACTTACGAACGTTCATTAATTTCCGCGAAACCCAGCCTACAGTACGCCTTAATTACCTTCTTCAGTGGTGCCCATTATGAGCGCCAGGCTTTTCCTTTTGGCTAGCGCTTTCAAATTTTGAAACGTCATTACGATGGGCACCGATGGTCTCGGCACTTTGAGACTTTTCAACGATATCGTGGGCATCGATGCCCGAGGCATAAGAGCCGCCATTTTTCTCCTTTTCAGTGAGGGAAAAATAGTCTTTCGTGCCACTAAAGAAAACTTTTCAAAGAAGAGCCAGTCGAAAAATGAGTAGAAATTCAATTGATAACGTTTGCCTTTGGAACCATTAGGAAGACGACTAGATTTCTGCCGAAGATATGGGGTTTGCAAGACGTTTTTTTGTTCCGTTGAATGATGATGTAGAAACCCTATCATCCGTCGAAAGCAGTTGCGGGTAATATTCATATTCCAACATGTCACCTGGTAGTGGGTAAGAAGGAAAGCATTTGGGAAATCAAGAGTGATGATGAACGAAAATTGGAAAACGAAAAGAGTTCTTTAACGAAGAACGCGAAACTAATTATTAGCCTTCTCTCGGCAAATGTGTTTTATGGTTACGAGTTTTCGGCGAGTCGTATATTTTGTTTCGCAAACTGATTACTACGACTTCGGCAGATGTCGATGCACCTGCAAGAGATAAAATTCAACGAGGTCAGAATCGGCTGATACATCGGGTGCAGTGTGACTCGAACCTAGCATGATTTCGATATTTAGGGGACCATGATTTCGATACTTCCATCCAATGTGGCTTCGATACTTCGATACAGCATGACTTCGATAAATTTACAGCAACTTCGATACATGATTGCAACAACAGTTAGATTTATCGCTATAGCATGACTTAGATAGTTGATACAGCATGACTTAGATAGTTGATACAGCATGACTTCGATATATACGGACTTCGATACTACGATATAGCTTGACTTCGATACTTCTCTAGAGAGTCTTCAATACATATTTGAGAAGGATTTCGACACATCGCAACAGTACGACTTCGTACGTAGAATACTTCGATACTTCCATATATGGTGAATTCAATATAACATGACTTCGATATTTCGATACAACATTATTTCGATAATTTATTGCAACTTCGATTCATCGCTACAGCACGACTTCCAGAATAAAACACTGCATGATTTCGGTTTTTCATTGCACATTACTTCGACACATTCAGCAACTTCAATACTTCGTTGCAGATGACTTCGATACCTTGTTGCAGCAAGATTTTGAAATAGTTTGACTTCGCTACAATTTTATGGATTTGGAGGCGTCGTGATAGATGCAGCAATTAGGTGGAATTAACAAGTTATTAGAAACAATAAATTTAAACACATATTCTAACTGACTTTTTGCTTCTGCCTGAGCTTTCGAGAATCGCCCAAACGATTTCGATTTGAACATCGCAAGACTAAAATGCCAACCAAAAAATTCTCTAACTGAACCTCTTTCGACACCAATTTGTTCTCAATTGAGCACGATATCATGGCCAAATGGAAGAGCAATTAAAGCAATTTTTAAGTGGGCACATGGCGTCGCTGACATGTCGGAACCAATGAACATTTTCATAATTAAAGTCAAATTGAGGACGAAATCGAATATGATTCACTTTTACAAAAAGCAAGTCAATGACTTTTTTTTAAAAGATTTACAAAAAAAGAAAAATTATTACACATATTTGTATTAAATCATAAATGGCTGCAAAATTATAGTTTAATCACTGACTTTTATCTTTCGAAATTTGCTCGAGTTGGGCTAAAAATTTCGAAACCATAAAAGCAGCCATTTTAGCTCGTTTCGATGAACAAACAATTACAAATATTGTTCTTGAACGACTTCATGGGCAAGTAAGATAATCGAAATACAAACAGCGAAACATGAAGAATTAGTTGACTTCGTCTCAAGTTCAGCCCGTAAAAATTGCTTGAAGTTTAGCGAAACATGCAACAAAACGAAAGAGAAAATCGTTATAAGTTCTTTCGGCATATTTGTTGTTGCAGATCAAAAATCTATAAACCACGAGGGAGATCAATTTTCTTTATTAGTTTTTTTAATTTGCATGCTAAAAATAAAAGAAAGTGAAATCTTGCTAATTTCATAAGAGTTGCAGCAATAAATCGGGCAGCTATTGACCGGACAGATAGCTTCGATTTATTTAGCGAGACAGCGACTGACTTCGGTCACAGCCAATGAGTTAGACGGATAGATCGGCTTCGAGACAGCGACTGACTTCGACGCGAGTTGAATATTGGATACAACGACTGACTTCGACACGTCGACTGACTTCGACCGGCTTACTCGGACTGACTTCGACTTCGACTTCGACTTATGGCTTCGACACAGCGACTTACGTCCGATATCACTTGTTGCAAGACTTGCAAGTTTTTCTCCCTAAGAAATTCGCAAAATTTCAGCTCACCTCCTTCTTCGTCGATGCCTAAAACGTTTCTCCATAATCTTTTGTGCAATCGTCGAAATGAAAATCCGAAATTCTTATCGTTGTTCAAATTCGACCCTGAATCGTCGATGCTGCTGTCGTTTTGGGATTTCTGCGATAAGCTGACAGTTGTATTTTGCCGTTTAAACGTCATACTCGATCTACTCGATTTCTTCCCTAATCGGATGCTCGATTGGCCCGATGTGAACATTTCGGAGGCCGATATTTTGTTTTTCAATTAATTGTATGTTCCTTCGAGCCGGTGTGGTAACCAAAACTGCAAGCGAGTACCTTTTATAATTGAAAAATTCTTTATCGAAACGAAAAACGACACCGTTCAGAAAACGGCTAGTGGCGAAAATGATATTCGACGTTGGGGCTGAGGGAAAAAACGAATAATTTATGTGAATATGACGCCGAGTAATTGAAGAGATCAAATGATAAACGTCCCAACTTTTTTTCTCCTATGGTCGAGTATCAATCGAACGAAAGGGAAAAAAGATAAAATCTCGCGGATAATGGGTAAAAAACGAAAACGTAAACAATGAGCTGAATGGCGACGAAAATTCGATGTCTTGTAAGCAATTTTCGTTCAAGTTTAAGAAACGAAAAGCAAATCTTTTTTTTCGCTAGACATCTATCATTTAGCTGGTGATATGAAAAATTACTTCAAAAAGTTTAGAAAAAAAAACGTTGAAAGAACTATTTGCACGTTTGGCCCTTCATCGGCTGATGAAAGAGACCTTTTAGCAATAGTTACTTTTTAAACAAAAATTGAGTAATCGTCGACGCGTTTTATTGCTACACTTTGGAAGTTTCTTTTATGAGCGCTTCTCGAGTGAAATATCAGACGAAAATAGCCCGAAAACGTTCTAATTGGTTTTCAATGAAAAACAAGCAATTTTCTGGTCGGAAAATGCAATTTGATTTGTTTTTTTATGAAACTTAGAAAAAAATGGCTTATTGCCTCAGACGGTGGCCATTTTCAATTTTACTTCGCAAAAATACAAATAAAACTAAAAAAGAGCTCGGACGATGTCGATTCATCAACAAAACTCGAAGTGAAAATTAACTCTTTGGCTTCGTTTCCTGGTCTGTGACTTTTCTTATAAATATCGAATCTTCCGGCATCGGATTCGGAGGTTCGGGTAATTCGTGTTGGTACGACGCAGCTATGGCTAACAGAGATCCATCGGCGCTAAACGACAATGAGCTAACGCTCGTTGGATATCTGCAAAAACAGTAAACAAATCAAAAATTGTTCATGTAATAAAAAACAAAAAATATGTACTTATGAAACTGACAAAGGCGTTTTTTATTGAACGGATCCCAAACGTTTACCAGGGCGTCCGAGCCTCCAGTGGCGAAGGTACTGTGTTGGGTATGAAAAGCGATAGCGTTTACAGGGTAGATAAATTCCTGACCAAGATTTTCATCCTTAACCCGATGACATTTGAAGGCGTATTTACGTTTTTGCATTTCAGGATCAACGTCTATGTACTCGACGGCGACACGTCCTGTTAATAGACAGTGAGCTTTCGGTGTTCAAAAATCAAAATTTCAAGACAATTCTCAAGAACTATAGTACCTTTGCTCGTGAACTACAGTTGCCCTCTTATCTATAGTCGCTTACGAACTATAGACAATATGACTACCTTCGATTGAACTCAAAACGTATCCTTGTTTATTTGGGAAAGCTTTGATGCATCTCGTTTGATATTTCAACGATGAATCTCTTTTTTGCTCGGGCGCCGACATATTGCGCAAATTCCAAATCCACACTTTTCGACCGGCCGTGCCGACGATTAGCCGATCGCCGCAAACGGCCATCGTATAAACTCGTTCCGGTTGATTTATGCACGCCGTACATCGTTGAACGCGCGGATCCCACAGTTTTACGGTCGAATCCCAACTGCCCGAAACTAAAACGTTGTACTCGGGGCAATGCTGTACGGATCTGACGGCTTTTTCGTGGGCGCCGAGGACGGTTTCTAAAATGTGCGCCGAAAATTTAAGAAAAATGCTCGAAAATGTGTATCAAAAACAAAAAATTTACCAGTGGACGAGTTGAAATCGAAGATTTTCACGTATCTATCAACGCTACCGCTAGCGCATTTAATCGCCGCGTCCTTAAAAACAAAAAATAAATTCATGCACGTTTTGAACGAAACTAAACCAAAAAGCTTGACGGGAAATGCGGCTTACGAGGAAGCAACAATCCAAAACTGGCCCTTGATGAGAATAGGAAACGCGCAGGAAACTCGACGAGCTGCTGCCCAATTCGTACAATCTGACGGACGAATCCCACGAAGAAACCAACAAGAATTTCGATCCTTCCGGCGCGAATTGTAAATTCGTTACTCCGTCTTGCGGCGGATTATTCAGCCGATATTCGTTGGCCGCCGATACGATATGCGGCTCAGACGATAAAATCGCGCTCATTTGAGGTGCTGAAACCAAATATTTGACCGGAAAAATTAAATTTCGTAAGCGAACAACTAAATTTCCCTGTTCGAAAAAGAAACGAAACGAGCAAAAATGACAATCAAGCTAGACGCGATTTATAGCACTTGAGTGTAAAGAGTTTGCCAGTTTCGATGAAAGTATTGGCGGAGGGAGGTTATGTTTGCTTTGGTCTTCGAATAAAAATATCACATTTCTTTCGAATATCAAAAAATTGTTTCACGCTGCAAATACCATTTACAACATGGCTATTATAATATTTGCTTGAATGAACAAGACTCCGATGCAAAAAAACCGGTGTTTAAAAAAATCATTTACATTTCCTAAACTATGTTCCCACCGCAAGACTGGAAGTCGGTCTAAAATTATTTTTGTTTTGTTTTGCGAAGCCGTTAAAACAAATTTTCAAGTTTCTTTCGCCGCTTTTGCAGCAAAAGCGACGCGCGTCGCTCATTGGTTGGCAAGCAAAACGGTCATGCGACCCCCGCAGCAAAAATGCAACCCGGCGGTTGGCAGACGTTGCTATTTTGCTTCGAATGTTGACTGGTTGGTTGTGATTGCGGTATATATTCGGCGCAGGAGAAACAAGAAATCTATTCAGTTTAGCACAGTTTCGTGCGATATTTCCTTTTCATTGTTGTTTATAATTTTTTCTGCTTCAAAATTCTATTTTTTCGCGTTCATTCCGGGTTTTTATATGCAAAAGTCCCGATATCGATTAGTTGACTAGACGAGAAATTTGTTTTTTTTGTTCGTTATCCACGCGAATTTAGCCTCTAGCAAGAGTTTTCAAATATTTGCAATTAGATCAATTTTTTCGGACGAAAAACGATTCATTTTCTATTTTTCCATTTGTTTTTTTAAAATTTATACTGACTGTCCGTGTTTTTTGGAAGAGAAATTCGATTTTAATTCCGGTTTTGCAAATTTGCCAAAAAATTGATTATTATTCGTACGCCGATTCTTTGCGCCCGATAAATCGTTTATTTCACGTTTCGTTGCAGACTACGCAATTTTAGATTTATTCCTCGGTAAGTAGTTTTCTAGTTTTGCTTTTTTGCATGAAACGAAACTTGCAATGCATTGCGCGCGTTGATAAAGCGCGCTTAAAATATAGCCAGTGAAACAATTTTGCATAAAAACTAAACTTCTAAATTGCAAATAATAGCTAATTTAGTTTAAAATAGTAGCCAGTGAAAACCAGAGCACGTTTTTTGTTTTTACTTGACTGAAATAGCATTAATTGCTCTCTAATCGCGGACTTTTTTGTGTTTTTAACCGCTGGGCCCGAGTCAACTATAGTTCTGCCCATCCCCATGCAACTGTTACAATCTCTCGTGACAACCTGGTTTTCTTTTTGTCTTTCTAGCTCTTGTTTTTGTATTATTTACTACCTGAACGTCTCGCGTTTAAACCAAAAAACGAAATATAAAACAAAATAATGTCGCTTGCTAATGACGAAGTGTTAATGAACGGCGCGGCGGCGGCGCTCGCCAATGGTATCGACGACGACGAAGTCGGCTTGGAAAACGGCGACGCCGACAGCGATCCCGAATTGCAGGCCGAAGTTAATTACGCCAAAGAACACGGCGTCGATCCGCACACGTTGCCGATTCGACAAAGATTGAAGCTTTTGAGAAAGACGAAGAGCGCCGAAGGTAAAAAATTAAGCGAAACCGACACGTTTTTTGCTTTCTTTCCAAAGTTTCGTGCTACTTTCGCGAAAAATGCGACGGTTTTCGGTTTTTTTTCAATCGTTTTCGGTTACTTTTGCGCAAAATACCACTGCTTTTCAATCGTTGCCCCGACGTGGGGGCTCCTTTTTTTTATGCTTAACTTGAATCAAACGATTCTATCTAACTTGTTTTTAATTGATAAGGCGGTTTATTTTGGTAAACAACTCAGATCGACGACGAAAGAAAAACTAATATATTGAAGAAATTGCTGTTTTCCTTCGAACTATAGTAAATTTAGCTTCGCCAATGTGTGTATTAGTTTCTGGCGGGTATCGTCGACTGCCAGGTGACTAAAACGTCGAGAGAAAAACACTAAAAACGCTGCTGCCCGCATGTTTGCATAGATGATGCAACAATATGCTCTTCTCTATTCCTTCCATGTTCAAGCATATTTGTTTTTTTTATTGCGCACGACGCGACAATTTTAAAGAAGTTTTTGCTTGTTTGCAGAGCCTGTACGACAAGTGAACGGCGTGATTCAAGTTCCACGATCGCAGAAGAATCAACGAAAGCCGAGAACTGCCAGAGGTCGAGGCGAAGCCAAAAAAGGTGCCTTGAACAGATAAACTTGATATGAGAGTCGATAATTTGTTTAGCAACTATAAGTTAGTTACAGTTACTAGCTAAATTATGAATGCTTCTATGACTTAATTGCTTGTACGTTTTCTTCGGCTTCATAATATTTCATTCTTAGTTTATTTCTCAGCCGGTAACGGCGGCAAATGGACGTGGGGCGCGGCGCAGAAACTGTACGAAGAGCCGGAATATTGCGATTCCGATGATCCTAATTACGATTCGGACGTTCAGGCGAAAGTCAACTTTCAAGCAATTACACCCGAAATCGACGAAAATCATTACGAACGTTATGTTGAATCGATCGTTTTAGAATATTTCGAAAACGGGGACGCCAGAGACGCAGTTGTGAGCGCAATTTTTGTTTTTCAAGCGTCGAATGTCCCATTTTTACGAAACGCGCTCGAATTGAAGATTTATGCAGCTTCCAAGCACTTTTAGGAAAGTATCGAAGAATTGCATTTATCGAAAGGCGCCAAACCGGGCGTCGTTCGCATGGCGGTTACGTTGTCGATGGATCGCAAACCGTCTACTCGCGAATTAACGTCGCAATTGTTGGCCGAATTGACGCACGATAAAATTCTAAATACGTCCGACATGGAACGCGGGTTCAAATATCTGCTCACGACCGATTTACCCGATTTGGTCATCGATTATTTGAACGCCGCCGAAATCGTCGGCAATTTCATGGCTCGATGCATCGCCGACGAATCGTTGCCGGCAAATTTTCTCGACACGGAGATAGACAAATCCACGGATAATCAGTTGGCGATGTAAGTCAAGTGAAAATTAGTAAGATGAGTTCGATGTCTGGACGATTTTTTTTGTTTTTCAGCAAAGCTTTAGAGCATGCCGATGCGATGATATTACAAAAACATCGTTTGGACACGATCTGGTGTCAAGGCGACGCGAATAGACCCGTGCGTTATCTGGTGACCAAAGTAAGCGGTTACTTTAGCTCCTGATAGTTCATGGACATTTATTTTTCTATGCCGACTATAGCTCTATAGTTGGCAGGTGCGGTGCATTCAACTATAGTTAAGCTTTTTTGCTCAGATCAAGGAACTCATGGAGGAATATCTGTCAAGCGGCGACGTTAACGAAGCCAGACGATGTTTGGTAGACCTCGAAGTGCCGCACTTCCATCACGAAGTTGTCTTCCAAGTAGGAGAGAAATTTTGTTTTCTTACGAGACTTCCATTCTAACTATATTCCAGATATTTTTTTAACTCGTTCATTCATTCGTCAACTATCTGACCCGAAACCTTTTTTTAGTCCGTGCAATTATGTATGGTTGGTTTTTTTGCTCGATATATGTTTTTTAGGCTGGCGTAATTACTATCGAGGCCATGCACGAACGAACGGCGCGTTTATTGTCGGCGTTCTTGGCTAATTTACATTCGTGCAACGTACTGACGCCGGACGCGATTCGCGTCGGATTCGATCGACTGTATTCGGCGTTGCCCGACTTGTGTCTGGATGTGCCACCGGCGTACACGCTGTTAGAACGTTGGTTGGCCGCGTGTCGCGACGGCGGGTTCTTGCCGGACGACGTCATGCGCAAAATGCCGCAAAAGTAACTCGTGAAATTTGTATTTTAGGACGACTATAGTTCATAGATGGATACTAACGGAATGCGCTATAGTTGAGAACGAATTGTAGTTTAGCAGTAGCCGTACTTCCTGCGCGACTATGGTTCGTAAGCGACTATAGTTAGATCATAAGTGTATATGATAAGAAATATAGTTCATTTTGAAGACTATATAGTTCATGGTTCGTAAGTGGAGCAGGAGCTACAGTTTATGAAGAACTGTAGTTCGTCTGCGACTATAGTTCAGTTCATTTTGAAGACTATTCATTTGTTTTTTAGGGGAAGAAAACGTTTCGTATCCGAAGGCGACGGCGGACGATTGAAAGTCGTCGACGTACCGCATCCTTTCATTTGAATCAAATTTCTATCGCGGTACTGACAAAGAAAAACAAAATTAAACAATCGACTTTTTTTGCCCGTTCGTTCGTTCGGTGGTGAAAAATTTTGTGTTTTCTTCTCGATTTTTTCTCTTCGTGTTTGGTTTGTTTGATTTTTTTGGGTCGTTTGGTTTGCTGCCTCGAATCGTGTAAAAAAGTGGAATTATCGCTCGCGTTGGTTTCTTTTGTTTTTTCGTTCAATTTTTCATGGATGAAGAAAAAATATTTTCAGCTACATAATTTTCGTTTCGGTTTGCGCGTCGTTCGTTGCGACGACTGTTTTTGTGATTTCGCGAAGTCAATTAATGAATTTTCCTTGTAACGCAATTCGATCGGTGAAGTTTTTTTGTTTTCCATGACTTTTCTAAGAGAAATAATTACGTTTCTATTTTGTGCCGTAATCTGGAATTGTTAGGTTCGAAAAATGCTCGGTTTGATTGTTTGTTTTTTTGTTTTTTTTTGTTTGTTTCGAGGCTGTTTTTCGTTTGGTTAAAAATTAAATTTTTTTCTCGTCGTTTTGAAAATTCGAAACGATTACGTTCCATTTTTTTTGTTCTCTTTTGCCTACATAACAGAAAGAAAATATTTAATTAAGTTTTTTCGGCTGGTAGATTTATAAATGATAAATAAAAAAGAAGCTAATTATTAAAGAATCTTGTTTTTAGCTATCAAAAAAACTTTATTATTTCGTGTCGTCTGTTCGTTTGATTGCGGAACAAAGTTTTGCGTGTTTTAATTATTTTTTCGTTGTTTTTGTTAGCTCTGCATACGGGAACCACTCGTTTTTTTTGTTGCATTTCGTAAGCTTAAAACGTGAAAAAAAAGAATAAAATAGTAAAAACATTGAAAAAGTGCATTTTATGCGAACAATAAAAGCAAAAATTTGGCACTTTGTGCAATTAATTATCTGTAATTGACATTAGATAGTCAACGTCTGTAGACAAAGCTGTTGCAAACATGTAAAATGGTTTGCGGTAATTAATTTTTAACCGGCTGAAGACGCAAATGTGCCATCTCCTAAGATTTTCAATATGGTGAAATCTGATGCTAGACAGTAAGAAAATTTTCAAGAAAACAAAACTTGCATTGGCATTAATTCGTTATTGCAGTCGCATTTTGCATTCACAGCCTTAAGCACTAACGTGGAAGAGTGCTACTAATTTGTTGTCGATGATGCCATTCAAGATGATTTGAAGACTCGATTGCTCGATCGGCAGTGAGGTAATCGAAGATATTTGAAATCAATTTCTCACTCTTGAATTTTAAAACACTCGCAAGAGAGGATACTGATTTTTGGATTTCATCGTGTAAATCATGTTGGTTCTGCGAATATTACACGTAGAAATTTTTTTTAAATTTTCATTCTTCATCTATTCATTTGCGATTGATTGCTATGCTATGGTTTGTTATAAGAAAGTATTAGGTGAAAACATGAAAAATTTTTACTCTGAATACATTCCTATAATGGAGAAAAAAAATACAGTTCTTACTTTTTACAGAAACAAAAGCTCCATTTAAAACAAAAAAAATCTTGGCATATCAAACTTGACGATTAAATCTCGAACATAAAAACGTTTCACATGTGCAAAACTTGATTACTCAGTTGCAAACTAACAATAGGATTGTAGGGTTTTTGGTAGTGAAGGTTTTCCCCAGTTTTCCGCAGACAGTCAGAAAATTTGCTTCCAGTTTCTCTTACAATCTGCCCACAGATCGCGTTTATTGTTTACTTGCCAATTTAAGGTTGGTTTGAAGAAAACTGATTTTTTTTGCCGGCTGAAGACAAAATTGTGCAAAAAGTGGTTCAGGGTTTCACAGACGTTGAATTGCGATTGCAATGGATTATCTTTGGTGCTCTTCTCGGACAACCTTTCGTTTCGTGCAACGACAAATCGCCATCTCTTCAAAAAGGAAAGAAACATAGTTTGAAAATAAATAGTTTCTTCGACGAGCTGGTGCAAGCTTACCAACGGCGAAATGATTTAAAATCTGCTTTCATGAATGAAGGATTTTATCAGTGAATAGCGGATTTCTTCGTCGGTGTCAAAATTTCACACGTTGACATCAAACGTGTTGATAAAAAAAAGCGTGTTTCTACAAAAACTCTGCTTACACATTTGCAGCTGATGAATTACGATGAACTCAAATCTCTTTCACTACTAATTTGAATTTGTTACACCTTTGTTGTCTTGATTCATTGATTGTGACCAACTTAACAAATTTCAATTTTGTATATGAACTTGTCATTACACAGCAATGGCTTGTATGAGAATACAGTAATTCTAAAGTTCACATTCGTGATCCGAATTAAGATATAGACTTTTAAGGATACAAAATGATACAGACAGTGGACTGCTGCCTGAATCTTACCGCATGCAGGAAATAATGCTTGTAAAGCAGATTGGTTCTAGGAATATTAAACATACAATTAATGATTTCACATTTGCAACGAATTGATGGGAATTTGTATGCACAGCATATTTTTTCACAGAGAAGGCATCCTCTCTATGGCAAAAACAAAATTTGCTGTGTTAGCTCACGCTTAAAAAACACAAAACTATAATATAATTTTTATCGATGAGCAAACATTTTTTCTGAAAAACATGTTTTAATTAATATTGATACTTCCTTTTGTTTTTTGCTTGCGTAGAAAATAATTTGCCCTCAAAAACTGCTGGAAGTTACATATTTTAGTTCACTTTATGATGAAAATAACAATAAAAGGCGACCTCGAATTGACGGTTTCCCTCTAATTTGCTGTGCACAAAAAGTATGATTGAAAAAATTATTCAAGCCGAAGAAATATAATAAAGCTGTTTTGATTGGTTATATATTGTACTTGCTTTCATGGAAGTCAAACCGAAACGAAACGTAGAAAGCGTGTGAAAAACAAAATTGCAACAAAATAACAGCTTCGCAAAATTCAAATCTTCGATGCTGATTCGCAGGTTGAAGTAATTTTATGGCAAAAAGTTATCAATTAGCATTGTTACTTCTTGGATGGAATGCACTTTTGGATTTGTTTCATTTCACGACTCGAAATTTGTTTAGAAATTAAACGACGGAGCGTTTTGTAAATCGAAAGCGACCGTTTACGAAAAGAACACGCGAATTCTGGGCGAACCGCGACCGATGAATAATGGCAATTATCGAAAAAATTGAATTTCACGTTCGGCAGACGAATTCGGACGGGGCGCGAATCGAAAAACAATCGTTCTATTTAACGAATACCGTCGGTGAGTTATTTGATTGGATCGAAGCAAAATTTCAATTGGACAAATCGTCGTACGTTTGTTATTGGTGTAAAAATCAAGCCGATTTGTCGTCGTATCAAAGCAGCGCCGAATCAGTAAGTTAGCGATTTTGCTCGTTAATCGTTCGCCCCCGACCGATTTTTTCTTTTCGACTGATTTATGGCACGAAACGCGAAAAATACTAAACTCTATGACGATCATTCATAGAAATTTTTTTTGTTTCGTAAACTCAAATCCACTCGAAAGTTTCCTTAACCGGCGCTCGCCTCGTTTCAACCCGGCAATATTTTTCTCAATAAAACGTACACATTTATTTAACGTCTTAATTACGACCGAAAAACGGCTTAATAAAAGACGTTTATATCTTAAAGGAAAAAAGAGCTAGGGGGATATAAGATTTGATTGAAGCCGAAGAAGGCCGAGAGAGGAAGCGAAAAAAAGTTCCCCCTATTGATCGAAAAATCTATTAAAATCCGTCTTAAAAGGACGAAACGTCATTTTTACTCGTTTCGTCTTCGTTTAACGTCTTCTAAGTAACTGTCGCGAGCGAAAAAGTGTCGTCGTTATTTAACCATCCGTAAAAAACTAAGAACTCATTCGAGCGTGATTTCGAGATAAAACAAGCGCGTCGTACCTTGAAAAACAAAAAATTGGCACGGAAACGCTTTCAAAGTGTCTTCTTAAGATTCTTTTGTAATTGGAACTCTACAACAGAAATATTTAGTGCTATATGTGAAGTTTACTTTTGTAGACTTGATTGTGCAATGGCGAGTCATTTTTTCAGCTTTCGGATAAACCGTCGTCGACCAAATTGAGCGTCGTTGGATTTCATAGCGGAACCACCGGGATTTACAACGATTTGGTTATTCATCCTATTGCAGCTACTGTTCTACATCCCGTCGAAGAAATGGACCAAGGCGTATAGAAATTTATTTCATTTATTGTTTTTTTAATAGCTATCGGGTAAATTACTGATTTTTAGGAAAAAGCCAACGTTAAGAACGAATGCTCGGGTCAACCGACGTCGTCGGCCAGCGGCGGCGCCGTCGACGGTAGGACTAATCCGACCTACGCCGGCGGCGATTCCGTTTGGCCGACAATACCGCTCGGACCGTGCGGCGTTCCGGACGCCGACGCCGGACCGTCGTCGTCGGTCGTTATCCGCGGGTCTAGCGGATTTATCGGATTAGTGAATCAAGCAATGACTTGTTACCTGAACAGTTTAATTCAAACGTTATTCATGACGCCGGAATTTCGAAATGCGGTTTACAAGTAACTAACGATCTAATAACTATGAACTATTGTTGGATTCTACAGTTGCTTTTGGACTATAATTCTTAACTTTTTGAATTCTTTTTAGTTGGGAATCACTGGGAACGAAAGACGAAGAAAATCTATCGATTCCTTATCAATTGCAAAAACTATTCTTACTCTTGCAAACAAGTGACAAAACGGCGTTGGAAACGAAAGACTTGACGAAAAGTTTCGGTTGGGACAGCAGTCACGGTGAGTTACTCTGAATCTCACGTTTATCAGCTCGACAAACAAATTCCCCGTCGTCTAATGCATGCTATCAGTGCGCATCTTCTACTTGACTCCAGTCTGGCTGTTCTTTTGTAAAGTTTAGTTTATGACACGTTTTTGCTTGCTTTGATTTTTTTTTGTTCTTAGCTTGGGACCAACACGACGTTCAAGAGTTGTGTCGAGTTATGTTCGACGCGTTGGAAGTACGTTGGCGTAAGACTTCTCAATCGACGGTTATCAATAAACTTTATCAAGGGACGCTCAAAGATTACGTTAAATGTCTGGAGGCAAGTTTTGATTGATTGCTTTTTCGTTGTCGTAAAGTTTTTACGAGGCTTTTTACAATGCGCAACCAACCACCTGAAACGAAAGTTTTGTTCTTAGCCAGTGCAATAATTTTGTTTATTCAGTGCCAAATCGAGAACGCTCGCGATGACGTCTTTTTGGACTTGCCGCTGGCTATTAAACCGTTCGGTAGTCAAGTAACTTATTCGAGCGTCATCGAAGCGTTAAAAGGTTTCGTACAATTCGAGAATTTGGAAGGCTCGAATCAGTATTCGTGTTCGACGTGTAATAAAAAATGCAATGCTCATAAAGTAAAAAAGAACTATGTAGTCTTATCAACTATAGTCTCATTTAATTAACTGGCAACTATAGGCCAATATCAACTATAACTCGTTATCAACTATAGTCCAATTGCAACAATAGTTCTATTCAGGGATTAAAAATAACAAAGTTTCCGTACTTATTGACCATACAATTGAAACGTTTCGATTTCGATTATACAACGTTGCATCGAATAAAATTAAACGATCGGATGACCTTCCCGGATATACTAAATCTTAATCCGTTCATCGACGATAAACCTCGAACGTCGCCGCCCACCGTCGCAGCCGCGTCCGATGATGGCGATGGCGCCGCATCGTCGTCGACGACCGCCGATCAATCAGCGCCGGCAACGTCGTCGTCGCCGCCGCACGATCATCAAATGCATTTGGGCGACGACCTCGAACCTCGACCGGTGGTTCGAACGGACTCGGACGACGAGGGCATTTGTTTGGATTCGAATGGTGCATTGAACGGCAGCAGCAATACGGCCAGGTAAGTTATTTTGTTTTACTTTACTATCATCAGAGCAATTTCTACTTTTACAGTCCGGCGGAATCGGAAATGAACGAATGCGATACGAGCCTCATCAACGACACGGTCGATCCTGCTTTGATCGAAGCCTACTTATCCGAGGTTCGCCGAACGACGTTTTTGAACAGTTTTTGTGACCGATTCCGATTGGTTTACTGACGGATGTGGATCGTTTTTGCGACCATTGCGGTTTTTTTCAGGGTCCGTACGTGTACGAATTGTTTTCGATAATGGTTCATTCCGGTTCGGCGAACGGCGGTCATTATTACGCGTACATTAAGTAAAACTAATGAGCGACGACGTTGGAAAATTGCGTTTCTATTTTGCGACTGGTTTTAGAAATATGGACACAAGAATTTGGTACTGTTTCAACGATCAAGTCGTCACTCGAGCGTCGGTCGAAGACATACGGAAAACGTATGGCGGCGCTAATAGTTCCCTACTGTACAGTTATAGTAGTTCGACAAACGCGTATATGTTGATGTACAGGCAGGTAATTTGCTTTTCAACGGCGTAACAGCGTCGGAATTCGTTTTTTTTCGAATGAAATTCGTTGTTTTAACCTGTTTTATCCCAGATCGACGCAGAACGAAACGCGAAATTCATTTCTTCGAATCAATTGCCGCCCCATTTATTAAACTTGCTTCAACGACTGAGTCTCGAAGAAGCCGACCAACGGCGACACGAAGAATATCAACGTTCGTTGACCAACGTAAGCTCGTTTCAAGTTTGTGACTGAATCCAACGAAATCTGAACCGATTTTTAGTTTAAAATCTACTGTTACAATCAAGAAACGAATAAATTGATCGACGTCGATTTGGAAGTTCCGAAAAAGACGACGATAGACGAACTATTGGAGAAAGCATACAAAAAATTCGCACTGACCGATCATAAAGTTTCGCTTGATCGATGTCGTTTCGTGAAATTTACGAAATCGTCCGAGTTACTTGAATCGTCGCTGGATCCCGCCGTCGAAGGCAAAAAAACCGTAACGCAAGCGTTGCCGTGGAGTTTCACCGATCTCATGATCGAAATTCGACCCGAACATGTGCCGTTTCGAACGTACGCCGCCGGCGGCGTTACGTTGAAAATTCACAACGTTGTCATCGACGGCGACGACGGAAAAGTCGAAGATTATTTCTTGTTCTACATGCCGGCACAGTCGACCGTCGCGAATTTACGCGCTTTATTAGCTCAAGTAAGTTAAGACTATAGTTGTAAAGGGCTTATAGTTGATGGTGGGCTATAGTTCATAAGAAAGGGGGCTATTGTCTTCGAGTTCAATAAGATCTTTAGTACATTTGTTTTATAGTTTACCTGTATCTATAGTTCATGTTTTCGAGTGGGGTTATAGTAGTATCAGTTTAATGACGGGCTACAGTTCATTGAGGAGTATAGATCAGGAGTGCCTACAGTTCGCGCCGGACTATAGTTAGTTAACGGAACAAACTAAATTTTAGCACATGCAATGCGACGAAAAATCTTTGACAATCGTCACCGATCGTTACGGCAGTACGTTTCGATTGTTGGACGTGTTGGATAAAAAATTGGACGACGAAGTCGGCTATTGTCGAGTGGCGAAAATGTTTGTGACGTCGTGTTTGAACGTTTACATCGAGCCGACAACTACGGACGCCGTCGTCGGAGCCGCCGCCGCCGCCGGCGCGACAAATGTCGATAAGTCCACGACGTTATCGAAAATGCACGCTTTGCAATCGTCGATAGACGAGAAAATGTTGTATTTCGAAAAGACGACGTTCTTCAAAGTATTGGATCGGTACAAAAACATGATAACGCTGATCGTCTACTTGCCGACGAACACCGAATGCTTGGAAGATTTTAATACGTCGTCGTTGGACAATTGCGACGACGACGAACTATCGACCACCGTCGGCGCGCCGCCGTATCCGAATACGTTGAACATTCCGCCGGCGCCACCACCGCCGCCGATGCCGTCCTCGTCGGCGTCGATGAAATCGTTTTTGCCGTCGTCGCCGATGTCGTCGTTGCGCGCCGACGAATTTGGCGCGACGTCGTCGGCGTCGTCGACGACCACCGAGAAACGTTCGGACAGCACGCAGTATGTTACGCCGGCGTCGAGTCGAAGTCCGACGCCCGAAGAACCATCGTTTTCGATGGCCGCGACGCCGTCGCCGCAAGTATCGCCCGATTCTAGCCCCCAAGCGTTGAACGCGTGCACGTCCGACGAACAGTTGCCAGAGTTGCTCGGCCCATGGGACAACGACGATTATTCGACGAAAATCGACGTCGATTCTATCGAAACCGATCAAATCGACGAAGAAGACCGGCCGACGACGACGCGCGAAATCGGGGTCCTCGACGTCGAAGAATGTAGCGTGGCCAGCGAAGATTTGGGCGATATTTATTTCGAAGCCAAAGCGATGCTCGACCATTCAGCGAAAGAAGACGAGTGCGGTAAGAGAACTAGTTAATGTAGAATTACAGTAAATCACTAACTATATAGTCCTTCGTGAACTATTGTCTGCGATGAACTATACTTTCGCTGGAACTATAGCCCCTCTTGATTGTCGTGAACTATAGTCCATTTTTTGTTTCTTTTTAGCTTATACAGTTAATTGCGACGGACGAATGACGGTCGACGCATTTAAAATGAAGCTGGTTCCTTTGCTCGGTACTCGGCCCGAACAGTTCAAGGTTTTTTTTTGTTTTTCACGCTCTTGTTTCTCATTCATTTAGTTGGCTGATGATTTTCAGGTTTACAAAGTTTACGGTAATTCTGAATACCCGTGGAATTCCATGAACGACCCGATCAAAGACGCCACAGGAACCGTAGGGGTGCCTTCATTTTGTTTGAAGTTTGTCGAAAAGCGTTTCTTTTAATTTTTTGTGTTTTTCTCATTTCAGTTGAGAATCAAACTCGGTCGACCGCTTCGAGACGGCGAATCGGTCGTGAAAGTTTTACTTTTGGACATAAAAGAGTTTCAAGTAAATGAACACTATTTTCGAGCGTTTCGAACGAAATTCTTCCTATTATTGTTCGTTTTTTTATTTTCTTTTCAGCCGAATAATTATCTTTTCGATATCATTACGACGAAACGAACGAAAGTTCTCAAAGCAAAATTAATCGCCAAAGAATTATTGAAACGTAAACGCGGGTTGGACGTGGAAATTGATCGGTAAGCGTAGGAAAATACGCAATTCTTGTCCGTAAAAAATCAACTGGAATAATTAAGAAACATATTTCAGGCTTCGCTTTCGCGACATGTTGCACGGGCGAGTTGATTATTTACGCGACGAACAATGTTTTTCCGATCGTCTTTCGTGGGGCAACGCCGACATTTACCTTCAGATTTTGGACGGTAATTTAGTTTTGTATTATCGTTTCATGGGAAATAGTTTATGTTGTTTTTTTACTGCAGTAGCATCTGAAGTATAGTCCTTGAACTGTATAGAGGCGATTGATAGTCTTACGTGAACTATAGTTGCATGTGACTATAGTCGCTTGTGAACTATTGGTGCGGAGAAAGTAACCATTAATTATATATGTCACTGTCTAATGGGTTATTTTGTTTCAGAACCGGACGAAGCTACGTCCGATTCAATGGTCATCTTCGTGCGACGTTGGTTTCCAAGTAGTACGACGCTCGGACGCTTGGAGGAGATTTGTTTACGAAAAAAGTGCAGCTTTACTGAATTTCGAGAAAAAGTACATTTCGAGAGTAGTTTTGCGCAAAATTTGTTGGTGGAATTTGTTGTTTTCTTTCGTTTCAGTTATCCAGTTTGTCTCACGTACCCGCCGACAACATCGAAGTTACTCGAGTAAGTTAATGAAACGGTTTTTGCCCTCGAAAGTGAATTGTATACGGTTTGTTTTTTGTTTTCAGCCCAGCGAAAGCGGAACTTTTCCCTTCGAATGTCCGAAATTGAAACTCCTTGAAGAGACGACATTCTATAATTGCATGGAAGACGATGGTCCGGCGTGCCAATCGCCGTTGAACTTGCGCGATGACGGTTGCTTGGTTTACTATAGAGACGCTCGAGAAACGTCCAAAACACTAACGGAAGAAGAACGAAAGGAAATTCAAATCAAAGATAACGTCAGGTACAACAATTTCGAAACAAATTTTCGGTCTAGAAATGAGGAATATCAGTCCGGAATTGATTCGTGTCTTTGAGAATTTGTCTTATCACCAGATTTTGAATTTTTATTTTATTTATCCTTCCAAGGTTTTTTTTAATATTTTTTATAACTGGTCTGCGCATTGTCTATTTTTACTATTGTTGCGGGGACGATTGACCTACAATTAGCTTTGTTTGATTAGAACGATTTCAATGAAACGTTTTTTTGTTTTCAAAGTCCTAGGCGTTTACTGTGTTTTTAAATTGAAAATTCAAATTTTTGCACTGTATTTTTTCATTTTTAAGATTTCGCCGAACTTCGTACACTTGGCGCAAAGAAAGGGCATTGAAAATTTATACGGAAATTTCGAGTTCACTGCAAACCGACGACTTGACTTGATACATCGTTCGACCCTTTTTTTTGATTTTTGTTTTGTTTAGTCGTCGATTTGTATGCTTTGCAAAAACAATAACTAAACTTTAGTTGAATTTTGTTTTTCTCGACGTTTTTTCTCTTTTTGTTTGTTTATGAAATCCAACAAGTTTGTGGCAACAAGAAAACGATTATATTTTTTTGTAAAATTTTTGTTCCTTTCTTGTTTTGCCAACAATATAAAAAAAATGTTCAAACTAACCTGAAAAATTTATCAATAAAATATATTAGTGAAAAATTGTTTGTTTTCATAAAAAATGCACTGTAAAGCAACCAGAAAACAGATTTGCTAAATCGCTTGGAGTGAAGCAACACATTTATAAATTAATGCTGTAATTAAAATATTAATTTGTTTTACTTTGTCTTGTACATTCTGTTCTTTGACAAGGTTGGTTGTGTCAACTTTTTCCTCTAACATTTTCGATTTTTCAATATTTCGATTACCAGATATGCCACATTACCTTCGGCGAAATACAACTTATTTCTCATAAGAAGTTGTAAGACTTGGATGAACTTTTTTTATAAATACTAATTAAAAAAATATGTGGAAAGATCCAGTTATCCAATCCAATGAAGCTGTGCAAGATTTCTTTACTCGTTACACCAATAAACAAAATTAGAATTGGTTCAGAAAAAAATAGCTCGATTGTTAATCAGTATCGAAAGCAAGCAGGGATATAAAGTAAACGGCGACCAATGATTGTTTCATTTTGTTCAATTTTTACGGCGCTGGTGAAGAAAAGGCCTTCTGTGGATTTGATACACGGCATAGCACTGCGCAAGAAGGCGAAATCGGCACTGCATAATATCGTGATGCGGACTTTCAGGCGAAAGTAAACTTTAACGGTAAAGACGAATGTTCGGATCGAGGCTGAATATTGCGATGTGGACGATCCGAAGTACGATATTTGTAGTTTGTTGGCTAATCAACTAACATCACGCTGCACCACATTTAGCATACAAATCGGTACTTTTAGGATTTCAACAGATGATCGAAATCGACAGGTAAATGTATAAAGTAAGCATATAATATTAAACAGATGAATCCGTCAAAGTGGAGTCGTCCCTCGTCAAAGTGGAGTCGGCCATTTTGGGGGAGGGGGGCAGGTGATGCTCAGGCGGCCGTCCGTCTACCGCACGCGCGGTCCTTTCGAAAGGTTGAAAT
>JAQGBA010000913.1:0-21602 GCA_034698125.1 Prionchulus punctatus
TCACCAACGTTTGGCAAGCCATATATTTTTGATATAGAATTTATAATACATGATTATCTCCGGCGGTGTATCCAACAAAAATGTTCCCCATATTTTCCTCTTTCCATGTGTGAAACGGCTCCTCAAAAGCTTGGGTTTTAGAGTAACAACGGCGGACACACATTTTCAGAAAACACCTAAGGATAGGCGTCCAAACTGTGTATAACAGATTCCAATCTGATTCAAATCTGAATCCCAAATATTGGTTTATACACAGTGTACAGATTAACGTAATGAACCCTACCGTTTTGAAAAACTTAAAAAAACTGAAACCTCCAACTGCTCGCGGTATACCCAACATTGTTCTCCGCAACTTAGCTTCGCAACTTGCTGGCCCACTTTCTTCAGTTTTTGATGTTTCGTTTAGGCAAAAAGCCATACCTAAAGTATGTAAGGTTCTCAACGTGAAACCACTACTAAAAAAGGGAAACCCAAACTTTGCGCAAAATTATCGTCCTGTCAGCATTAACTGCGCAGGTGCTAAGTCGTGGAAAGCGTATTATTGCTTTAGTCGACCATTTAACTAAAAATAGTTTGTGGTCCACTAATCAGTTCGGTTCTCTAGATCTATAACCGATTGTGGTGCCGCTGGTCGTCTTTAACTAGAGCTTACCGAAGGTAAAACAAAAATGATAACTTTTTACTTGTTAAAACCAAATAGAACCAAAAACCAATCACAAATACAAGATAACAAAAGAATATAAATAGAAATTATCCGGGAATGGAATGCGATTACAGTAATCTTAACCTAAACTTACGAACTTTTCCCGTCAATGGTAAGACGAATATTAGACGAACATTACGATACAAACTAAAGGTACAGAACTACAAAGAGCTAAAGAACCAGCTGGTTTTATTGAGAACGGAAATCGTGATTAATAATTGCTTAGAATTAATCAAAATCCTATTGCGGGGAATATTAGGAAAGAATGACGTTTTCCCAGGCGTTTTAGTGTTTAAGAAATGCTGATTCGAACGAGAAAGTGCGTAGGCTTTTACATGGGATTTTGTTAGAAACTATAGAAAACGTGTGAAACTAGGAAAAGTAGAATAGCTTTTAGAAATGACAAATTGTTCATTCATGTTTCTGTAACGTACGAATCAAGGGCGAGAAAGAGAATTATTTCGTTACTCAAGGCATGAAACATAAAACTGTAATTCCATAGTGTCAGACTGCCAGAGGATTATTATGAATTATTATGAAATTATTACGGAAGTATTATGAATGTATGAGCTTCACACGATCAATTGCTACGCACTGTACATGACCTAGCCATCGCGAGGGATAAAGCTGATTGAACTGATATTTGCTACATTGACATCGAAAAGGCTTTCGACACTGTAAGCCGTAAAATACTTGTTCATAAACTGAACGCCTCCGGTATATAGGACGCATTATTGAAGTGGCTCCGGGACTACTTATCGGGGCGGACTCAAAGAGTACGTTTGGATAATTCAGTTCTATCGGAGCGGTATTACACAGGGGTCGGTTTTAGGCCCACTGTTATTTAATATATTCATAAATGACATAGACAAATGCATTCATCCTCCTTCCAAAATTAAAATTTATGCTGATGACACCAAAATTTACGTTTCTGGTTCTCATTCTTCTAACTTTCGTTCACTTAATGATTCTATTTTTAAAATAGTCTCCCAGTCTGATATCAATCAGCTTCGTATCGCGTTACATAAATGCAACATCCTTCGAATCTACGACGAAGGTCAAAATGTCTGTTATTCAATTGGCGATTCTGTCATTCCAGTGGTCGATCACTGTAGAGATCTCGGAGTTGAATTAGAGATCAAATTAAAATTTGATATGCATATCCTTAAAATACACTATGTTTCAGAAAAAACGAAACAGCTAATTTTTTAATGTTTTTGGTTAATAAAACTCGAATTACGTAAGGAATAACCAATTCCTGCAGGTATTTATGTTTCTAAAGTGATTTATTCTATAGACGGAAGAAATAAAAGTTGCAAGAGTCATTTATAGTATTGTATAATTACAGTGCCGCTCAAAAGTTTAAACGCACCCATGCAAATAACCAACTTTTATAGTTTTTAGCGTAATGCAGCTGAAATACGTATTTTTCTTGTAAACAAAACAGGTTAAATGTTTAATCAGTTATCAACATGTATTATCATATAATCAATCATCGACATGATTTTCTCCTATCTTCTTCAACAAGCCTCACTAGTCGCCTGACATCTCGACCATTTAGTTTTCTCGATCTTCCAGAGTGTGGCTTATCCCGATAATAATTCGAACATTTGCGTGTAGCGTTAGCATTTGTACATACAGCACACACATTTGCATGTGCAGCAGCAACAACGCACTTTACACTGTGAAGCAAAAAATCTAAACAAAAAGCAAACTCGCAGCCAGTCGCGACGAGGTGCGTTTAAACTTTTGAGCGGCACTGTAATTGTAAGCAGTACAGTAAGAAAGGAATACAAACCAAATCTACGCCAAAACGGTCAAATCAGATTTATTTTTGTTTAAAGATAAGAGTGAAGAATGGGCAAACAAAAAATGTACGTAAATGTTTTTAAAAAGCAGTCGGCAGTTTTATTTATGGGTTTTTATATAAATATTGTTTGAAAATTTGATATTATGTAAATTTGAGAGAGAGTTAAGGAAGGGGGGTTGCATGAGCGAATATGAGTAAATTACTGTAAAAATCGAACTGCAGACATGTATGTATAAGCTTTTTTTGTCAATAGTGGTACAACACATAAACATGCATCGATCGAAGCGCGTGGAATGGCTATCGCATATCATGAGTTGGAAAATCGTTGCGTGGTATCGTTAAACTACTGCAAGCCGATGACGTCACCATGAGTTACAGCGCCATGCGACGAACGATCGAAAAGTACCGAAGTACAAATTCGATCGATGTCCAGAAGGTGGACAGAAGCTAAAAGCAACCGCCAGAGATGTCCACGCTCTGAAGATGGCCGCGCTAACCAATCGCAAAGCCTCACTCCGCTATCTATCTAAAATGTTTACAACTGCTGCTGGCGAAAAGCTATCATACAGTACGGTGAAACGTCGCCTAGACGAGATCGGCATCTCAAAATACGTGTGCCGACGCGTGCCTATGTTATCGGCGACTAACATCAAGAAAAGATATCAGTGGGCGAAGAAGTATTTAAAAAAATCGGCCGCTTTCTGGGCAACGGTCGTTTGGTCAGATGAATCAAGATTTTGTCTTGTCTCCGATCGTCCAGAATACTGCTTCCGTAGGAAAGGCGAGGAACTGTTACCCGAATGCACGACGAAGACAGTAAAGGGAAACGCTGGAATAATGGTATGGGCATGTTTTAGCGCCAACGGCGTGGGCGAAATCTACCGTATACCAGAGGGAAGGCCGTCAACGCTGAACGTTACATATCGATTTTGGAGTCGCAATTGATGCCATCGATAAATATGCTACATCCGCGCGGCAAGTACTGCTTCCAACAAGACAATGCCCCTTGTCATACCGCAAAAACGGTGTCTTGTTGGATGGCAAAGAAAAATATCACTAAAATGGACGACTGGCCGCCGCAGAGTCCAGATGCTAATCCCATTGAGAACCTCTGGGATTACTGCGACCGCCAGCTTCGTAAGCGTACCTACAAGTATAACAACGTCGATGAAATGTGGGAAGCTCTGAAAGTGATCTGGAAACAAATACCGAGCGAGTTACTGCAGAAATTAGTCGAGAGCGTACCACGTCGTTTGGAAGCCATAATTAAGCAAAAAGGTGGATCAACATCTTATTTGAATTTTTTGTGTTTTTTGGCCCTCAGTGGCCTAAACGGTGATGAACTGGAGTTGAAACATGTAGATAAATAAATTTTGCCGTATCATACTTATAGAAATTTAAGGCTTTCCTTGCGTTATTCGAGTTTTACTAACCAAAAATGTAAAAAAATCGGCTGTTTTGTTTTTTCTGAAACATAGTGTAGTTTCAACCACAATGCAACGATCTCATCTGATTTTAAAATATTTTCGGTCAGAAGTCTTAGCTAGGATCAGCGTTTAGTATATTTTGGTTTAGAAAGGCTCGAGACACGTCGCATTCATCACGACTTGGTATATTTTTACAAAATTTTCATAATATGCTTCGTTACAGTTTAAATGATTATGTTGCATGTGCACCTTTAATGTCTCGTAAATCAAATGCTCACAAACTAAATTATACCGTCTCTCATGTGAAACTGATCCGATAAAATATTCGTACTTTTGACTTGCAGGAAGTTCTTTTCGTGCCAGCTGAAAGAAGGTTCAAGGTGGGAAGTTCACTATGATCTTTCGATGCGATGAGGAAGTTGATGTCGTCTGCAGACTGACTTGTAATACTGGTGTGCACATTTTGATCTAGGTTATCAGTGTCTGCAAGGGACCAGCACAGATCCACCTGAAATACGTTCAGATTATTGGCCCCAGCAGATCCCTGGGGGACACCTTCGAGTGTTGACACGATGCTGCTTGTGGCTTCATTGATTTTGACGACGAGCTGCTGGTCAGGTACGATTTGATGAATTGGAGTGATTTGGGGCCAACACCAAATGCTCTTAGTTTTGCTAAGGTTAATCCGATTGGCAAACTGTCGAAAGCCTTGGACAGATCAGCTGCAATTAGTAAAACGTGTTTGCAGCTATCGAGCAGCAATCTCAACTTGTCCCTGATATTTATTAGAGCGCTTTCACATGAGAAATTCTTTCTGCAGGCGGACATAATGTCAGGCAGCATTGGGTTGACACTATTCAATAGACGTATCTCTAGTAGCATTTCAAACACTGCAATTTGAGAGATGATATTAATGGCGTGGTAATTTTTTGGATCATTCGGTGAACCGCTTTTTAAGACTGGACACCAAATTCCAGTTTCGAGGCTAGGGATTGTTGCTGTTTTGATACAGTTATTGAAGATAATGGGCAGATGCATGACAATAATTTCCGAAGCATCTTTCAGAAGAAAAGCCGGAATTTTATGTGTGCCATTGGCCTTCTTGATTTCAGGTGTTTGATTTCAGGTTCAGGACCCGTTTAACGTCAACACCTGTGATGATCCAGTCAGCAAAGTCGAAGGATTTTCCTTGCGGAATGTTGCTCTGAATAGTTTGATGCATGGTTCAAAAATTCGCCTTCCTTGCATGATAACGAAACGCTACTCCCAATGGCATTGGCAACGTTAGCGAAGTAGTTGGCAAAACTGTCAGCAATTAACTTAGGGTCATCTATGAAGCCGCCGCTGGTTACGATGCTGTTCGGTTGAGTGGCAGTCTAACCTTTTTTACTGAAATATTTGCAAAATCGCTTGTTGGGTTTGAGGCTTGCCACTTGTAGAATTCTTTCATCGCCGCCGACCCTGTTTCTCCAGGTTTTTTAAATTCGCCATTCAGGAGACGGTTCAGGAGACTTTAAGGAGACGATTACAGATGCTAAAGCTGTACCGCCATAGGTGATATCTTTCTTTTGAGCGTCTTCTTTTCAGACTTGTTAAAGGCGTCCCGTTATCATTGATTATTCGGAGAATCGGAGATAAATAGGAGGGAGTATTCAAGGAATGGTTTTAATCAGTCTGCTTCTTTTGAGTGCCCTTCAAACACAAGGAGCTTGTAGTATAAACAAACAAAAAATACGAAAAAAGTCAGGAACTAGAAATGGAAAAATGCCCTGACGTGCAAAAAAGGTGATATTGTTCTCCGCGCATGTGCAAACCTTCCGGAAATAAAAGACAGGAACTTGATGATACAAAAAAAAATCGAAAAAATAGATAAAATCGAAAAAAAAAATATCAGCATTTTTTCCAGATCAAGAAATATATTCAATCCTTCTATTTCCGCCAGAAACAACTGTAATCACTGTATCCTGTATAAATATAATCGGTCTGTACAAATAAATATACTTCTTTCCTGTAAAGACAAATTAAGTAATCACAATTTCACTGATTACGTCACCTAATTACTGGCAATAAACTGTCTGTTGGTTACATGGAAAGTTGACTGAATTAAGTATTGATTGAAAAGTTCTTTCTAAACCAGGAAATAATCTACGATTTGTGCAAAGCGAATTAAATGATCGTAATTTCATTGATGATGTTAACTGATTACTAATTACAAACTGTCTTTTGATTTAGCAATCGGAATTGATTATACTGTTTGGAAAAAACGTAGATATTGCTTTTTTCAATTTTAAAGAATTTTTTTGTTTTGTTTTAGTCATATATTGCAATACTTCCTGTCTTTTATGTAATTAAGGTTTTGGTGTTTTGAGGAACCTCTATTCCCGTCTTTTATTTCCGGAGTTTGCAGATGCGGGGGAAGAACAATATTACCGTTTTGCATGTCAATGCATTTTTCCGTTTCTGGTTCAAATGGTTCGGATCCGTTTATTGATACAGATTTTTATAGATACAGTAATAACATTGTTTTCTTTTGTATTTTGAAATGGCTTTGTAAAGTTGTACGTCCCTATAACTATTGCATCTACTCAAAAAGCGACATGCGAAATCCGATTTTCCGTCCTCGCTACATAACATCTCGTAATACCTCCAAGTTTCGAACTAATACTCAACTTCTCGTCAAAAGTAAGTTACTCACCTGATGCCATTTGCCAAATAAAAATTTGTCACTTTATTTTATTCAAGAGTTCAGAAACTCTGTTAAAACTTCGATATTTTAATTTCTGTCACTAATATCGATTTTCAAGTAACTATGACTCGCTTATAAGCCGCGGCTAATATGCGGGGGCGGCTTAGATCCTAAATGTTCCTCCGTTGGTGCGGCTTATAAGCGAGTAAATGCAACATAATTCAAAAATAGTCTCAAAAGAATAGTTGGCTGGCTACTTGGCTCGCGATCCTCGGTTACTGTAATGGAAACAATTTCTTCCTTCGCGCGCCACAGTTTTTCGCCCGCGTTACTCATTCGAAGGAGCGACTACGTCACGGGCCGTCGATCGTATTTGGTCTGCGTTTGAATTGAGGAAAGTAAATTTATTCAAACATTTTCCTCGACCGTCGATTACGGAAACAGTTTCCTTCGGCTAAAATCGCCCGAGTGTTTGTTTTGAAACACAACGTAGTCCATTTGGAAACCTCGACGGACCTATTCAATTTTTCAATCGGCCCCGCGAATGGAATCGATGTTTGAATACGGTCCCGACCTTTCGCCTCATTCATTGTAACTGCCAATTTTGTTCTCCTTCTCGTCGCCATTTTTTTTGTTTACCCAACTCGTTCTCCTCTAATAGACTTTTACCGTATACGATTCGAAAGTAACAATTTCCTTAGTAAAAACAAATTCTCATAAATGGATGTATCGAAACTTCATATTATTTTAACACAATTCCATTCTCGACTACGCAACGGCTCAAACATCGTACGGAATACAATTCTGACGATACATCCGAGATTAAAACTGCTGTAGCTCGCGAAACCATGCGTTTTATTTTTCATTCATCAGTGAAAATTTGATTAAAATATTATTTTTTTTATTTGAAGAAAAAAAAGACACTAATATTTCTTAAAAAAAATTGTTTTTTGCTGTATATAATCTATCGGAACCGTTCAGAATTAGTCGGTAGTTGTATCGCGGCTATCGTTGTCCCGACCATAGTTGAATGTTATACAGTTGTTCGGCGACTTTTTTCGACCAGTTAAGATTAAAAGTAGAGCGCAATAATTTGACTTATTATTATGCATACAATAATGTTGAAGATGCTCGATGTAAAAATTGATCTTCTAACGATCCGATTTCTTAGCATGCTCTTCACCCGATTAACAATAAAATTAAATAGCCAGTTGCAGAAATCCCAACTACTAATAAAATTTCTATTATATCTCTACGGAGCATATTATGAAAAACGTCGAAACAGATCCGGGTACAGCTCGGATCGAGATTCGATCGTCGAGCTTGTTAGTTTGTTTTTAACTTTTGCAAATATATTTGTAATTAAAAGTGTGATGGGTCGTAATATAAATTGAAATTGAAAATTGACTACGAAAGACTAATGATTTTTCAGCCGGTTGTTTAGTTCGCGTTCGTTCGTTAGTTGCGTACGATTTCCAAACAAAATACAGTTTCTAGCGAAAGGGAGGAATGCGTTTGTTTAGACGCTGTTTTTCTCGAAACTATACCCGTTTGCGAATCCAGTTTCGAATTTGCGAAGGCGAAATCTGTTTTCGCTTTATTGGACGCCGTCGATTTACGGACGCCGACGAGCGTCCAATCGGCGAACGTCGAGCGAGTGGGCGGCGCCGACGTCGTTGGCGAGCAACCTTGATCTCCGGCGAGTATCCGACGAGGCATTCGCTCGTTGTTCGTCGACGATTTTGCGACGGGTTTTATATTCGAGCCTACCGCCGCGGAAAAATGCTGCCCTACGCTTACAGTCAACTACAACAAGCGGCCATTAATTACCAGCAACAGCAACAATTATTCGGATTCGACAGGATGAGATTCGCAGCCGCCGCGGCGCACGGGCCCAACGCCGCCGGACATTACATTTTGCCCGGTTATCCCGGGCTGGATCTCGGATATCGCGCGTTCGATCCGCGCACGGCTCGTTTCGTGCAAGAGGAGCCGAAGCCCCAACACAGTTACATCGGTCTGATCGCCATGGCGATTTTGAGCAACGCCGACAAGAAAATGGTCCTAAGCGATATTTATCAGTGGATTTTGGATCATTATCCTTACTTCCGAAGCCGCGGACCCGGCTGGCGAAACAGCATTCGCCACAATTTATCGTTGAACGATTGTTTCATAAAATCCGGCAGAAGCGCCAACGGCAAGGGACATTATTGGGCTATTCATCCCGCCAACGTGGAAGATTTTAAAAAGGGCGATTTTCGACGGCGCCGGGCGCAGCGGAAGGTCAGAAAGCATATGGGTCTATCGGTGGCCAACGAGGAGGACGAATCCGACGATAGCCCGTGCGTGTCGCCTTCCCTGCGCGGATTAGCGTCGGCGCCGTGTTTGAGCGTCGTCGATAACGAGAAATCCGAAGAATCGTCGCCTACTCATTCGAGAATTCCGCTCGTAGTCGGAACGAATTCGCCCGGTCAGCCGAAAAAACGAATTTTCGACGTCGAAAGTCTCCTCGCTCCCGACTGCAAGAAGCCGGAGAGTCCGAATTCGGATTCGATCGTTTGCGCGGACGACCGGTCGTCGATCGGTCGCTCGACGTTCGCCGGAACTTCCAGCGTCCAATCGCCGTCCTCCAATTCGTTTTTTTCGCAAATGTCTCATTGGCAGTTGCAGATTCCCTATGTATCGGCGTGCAACTTGGTCGCCCCGTGGTTTAAGCCGCCAGTCCCTAATCATATAAGCGCCGACTCGTACAAAGCGGTGGAAGAGTCTCGATGTTCTCCGGATTCGATATCTCCGGCCAAATGGCAGGTAAGACGCCGTCTAATCAATCTAGTTAATCGATGCTAGGTAATGAATCCTATAATGTGTGCGTGTGGATCTCGATCGTTTCGTTAGCTCGAAGTTTAGTTCAGGTTATTTGTTTCAACTAAATCAACATTTCGGAACTAATTAGTTCGCTTCCTATACCCAGTTTTAATTCTCGATTTTTATTTACCGCAGGAATCATTCGCGAAAGTAGTGGCTCGTTCGTACCAAGGTCGCCACTTGCTGAAGACATCCGGAGATACAGTACGAGTTTCGTCCGACGACGCTTAATCGAGAACTTTGTTTATCTTCCGTAGACTCGTAAGCATTTATACGTATACGGGACCGATTACAGTAATTCGAAACTCGTTTCTGGTTCCGGTCGCTTCCGAGACTGTCCGTCGACATCTTTTTTTCTGGTTTTATTCGCATCGACCGAGAAAGACGCGTTTCTAATTTTTAGCTAATAATTGTCCGCAGAATAGTCTGAATCGTATTCGAAATTTTAGCCAAGCGGTTTCCGCAATTTACATATTTTTAGAGTTCACGTTAGCATTTTTGGTTCGAATGTTGGCACTTTTGTTGATGCTTTATTATATTTTCGAAATGTGTGCAAAAAAATCATGGTGAGGATATTTATAATAGCATATATTTATCCGTGTTAATAAATCAATCAGTTCAGTATGAATGTTTGCTACGATTCAACTTGATTTTCATCTCTCTTTCGGACTATAGCTCTTTCTTCTAGCAATTTAGAGATGTACATATATTTATCGATCAGTTTAGTTAAAATAAGTTTCCGAATAGGAAGATGATTGATAAATATTCGACAGCCTTTCTAATTCGCGGCATCGACCGAAGGCGCCGAGCCATATTCGTATAGTTACATCGCAAAATGCGTAGGTTGCAACTGAAACGAGCTTAGTTAGTCGCGGGTAACAGTTTCGATCTCGATCGTAGGCTGCATTTCGCAGTCATTTATTATATGTTTTTTCATTGATAATCAACATGTTTTTTAGTTCATCATTTTAAAATTGCTTCGAGTTTGAAATGACTGCGAAATAGCGTAAAGCAAACAATTCTATATCGGTGCTCGAAGAAAAGCGAGCGTCATTCATTTAGGGCGTCATCGATGAGATTAGAGGAAATTGTCCGAGATGGTCGAGTACAGTACCCGACGGGCGAGCGAGCGAAACGCTAATACGGTTTAGTTATACGAACGCTGATTTAAAAGGTTCGTCGTTCGAATGTTGTTCTCGTCAAAAATCGGCTAATGGCGCAAATTAATTTAATAATCTTTTCCATTCGCGTTATTCGGTCGATGCTTCGGGCGCGACGGAGCGTCGACGACAATCGAACCGCTCGATTCGCCCGTTCGAAATTAGACTAGCCGTGGAAATTGTTTTATAAATAATTTGCATCTCCCGATCGGCCCGTTCGAGAAGCAAATCACACTCCTATTCAACTCGCCGTCGACAATAACCGAGAAGCGCAGTTTCCGACGAAAATATTTGACGCCCGAGTCGGCTTTTATCGAATTTAAACGCCAAATACCGGCTAAACGACGCCCCTTCTTCTATACGCTTTTAGTTCGAGTTACAGTACGGTCGAGCGAATTACGGTAGATGTAAGCTTGGGTTTTCTCGTACGTAAGGTCGGGTAATCGGTTAGTCGGATACGCTCGCTGCAATATTAACGAAGCGTCCGTCGGTTTTCTATAATAGTTTGCGAGTTGTTGCCGAACGAGCTTTCGCTCGGGCGACGTAAACAATGCTGCTAGCTATATAATATTTACGAGTTCCTTCTACACAATTTGCTCTTTTTCAAAAACCGGTCATTGTTCTCGCGAACGCGTATATATTAGCTCGCCTCTTTTCTACAGTAACCCAGTCAGCCAGCTACAAACGCGCGCTTATTTTCGCGAAACCGTTTAAGAGGATCTCTCGGTCGAGAAAATATTTGCATATCCGCCTCCGTTGTTTTCGCACGGCGTCGATCGAGAGGATGCGTTCGTCGAGTTTGATTTTAGTCGAGTTGGCTAATGCGCTCTTCGCTTATAAACTCGTTAAAGCTTATTGAAAATGACGCTCACCGGCCCGAGCCGCGTTCGATGGGAAACGAGAGCTCGACGACGAATTAGGTTCCATTAGTCCTTAATTAGCGAGACGGGCCGGTCGTCGCTCGTCGCACCTACGAATCGAAGACGCGCGACGAGCGGAAAGTTTGTCGAAACAAATCGAAAAATAACCAAAACAAACTCATCATTTCTTTTTCTTCTTATAAATCTCTCTCTCTTTCTCTCGTTCGACATTCCTCGCGAGCGATTCCTACTGTAGATTCGGTTGAATCGCCGTACGAAACAAACCGGAGCAATTTGTCACGCCCGCCCGCCAAGTTTTCAAACGTTGAGCAAATGTTGTCCGATATTTTTCATCGTCAATAGAACTGTTGAACAAAACGTTGTCACTGTTAATGTGTCAACGGGCGTCGTAGGCAAACAAACATTTGAATTACGGCAACCAGGGGAGAGGGAACAACCTGTTTTCTTTTTACCATTATCGGACGACCAACCCAGTTTCCCTATTGTCCGACAGTCGACTGACGGGTATACTGTGCGGTGCGTGCGCTCGTCGGAACTCGCCGTATTTCGCATCTCCCGCGGGACTACCCGTATTCGGTAGTCGGCCGGCCGGTTTACGTGCAAAATTAGCTTCCACGTTGCCAACTCAAACTCGCATCTCGCGCGAAAGCGCTCTTAAAAATCTACGCCCGCGTAATTCCAGTCGCGGCCGACGGTACTCGGGTACTTACGAGCCTACCGATACAGTACACCCGACTGTATTTCCTCCATCGATAAACTGTATTCACGATCGAGTAAACGTTGATTTTATTCTCGCTTTTCAATTTTGCAAAATAGAAAAACTCGCCGGTTATTAAAATACACTCGAATATACAGTACGGTTTTCGGTAAAGAAAGGCTCGTTCTTTCAATGGATGTTTTAGGGAAATATTTTTCGTTTCCAACAGTGCGAAATAGTCGGCCGGTCCGGGCGTCCGCCCATTGCGACCGCGCGCCATTCGAGGACCGTAACGAGCGAGGCCGGTGCGAGGAGGACGTCGATTTTCTCGCGTCCGGCGATTGTGTCCTTCGGAAAGTGGCGTTTTTATGAATGGGACGCCTCGGGAATTAATGGGCTTTAACACCCGTTGTATTGTCGAACCCAAAGTAGGTGGGCCGTCCGTCCCCTCTCGATGGGCGTCCCGCTAATAATTGAGTGTGCAAAGTTTGTCCGATCGCCCGATTCTGTTTACGTTCTATTACAATAGGGAGGACCCCGGAGGGTTTTCTCCGAAAGGCTACCCTACGGCGAGGCGAAGCGTGCTTCTCATTTTTCGCTAAATAAATTTTCTCTCGAACGCCCGTTGTTCAGTTGTTCACCATCTACAATAGGGGAACGGGCGCACTTATCTACGGAGATAATTACCGTACCTCTCCAACTTTATACTCGCTGACTGTTTCTAATTGTGATTTATGCAAAACGTTGTACCCTAGTCGAAAGGTTAAATTGTATACGTAAATAAACTAATTTCTGGCTAGCTCGTCGGCCGCGATCGATACGTCGCTTCTACGGGTATACATTATACCTAGTTGATAAGCCCTCTCACCGAGGATTAATTTTATAAATGAAGATACGATTCGCGGAACCGACTGTCGAGAGATGTCAACGCCGCACAATGGTCGAGCGATTGATGCTCGCGTCGACAAATAAGCACTTTTGTTGTTAACCGGCGTTTGATGCGCGTCCAAACAATATTCATTTGCGAGAAACACGAAACGCTCGGTTCACTTTCGTTTTTATCGCTCGAGGAAGAAAAACCAACCCGAACCTCCGTCGATTGAGTTTTTGCCCTTCGGGGAGAAATATAGTTACTCTCTCGACCGAACTCGATCATCGAGTCGATTCGTTTCGAATTCTCGTCTCTAGCCTTTAAAAGAAAAATGTTTCCGACGCTTTGTAAATTGTATATTGTACATTCTATTAAAAGATTTTTTGCATTAATATAATCAGGAACGACATTCGTCATCCCGCGACGAGAACTACAGTATACCGATATTTTGTTATAGTTTGAACAATAATTGCGTTTACAGTATCAATTTAAATTCAACATGGCATTTTAATGTTTCGAAGGTTTTATCGAAACAAAGAGCATCTAATTTGAAAAAGCAGTAATTCGCACGCTCGTTACCTGGCGCAATCCGTCTGAATGTGAAACTGGAGAAACTACGCAGCGAACGACTAAAATGTATAATATTAGTACAGATGTTCAGTTGTCAAATCAGTTTTTGGTTAATGTCATTCACGTAAGAATAGTAAAAGTAACCGGGAACGTATTCTAGACAACGTGCACAATGTAAGTACCGAAAACAATGTTGCTAATTACTTTGAAAATTGATTCTAAACCGATATTTGGAAACAATGGTAAACTCAGCTAGAGCGATCATTGTTTGAAACTTTAGGATTGTTAACGAAATACATATCTAAATGTTAAGCAAAAAGAGAGACAACCATTGTTATAATGTTTTCGAAATATGTGAATTTTTTTATGTCAAGAATTTGGACACAGAAATATGGCACGTTTGCACAAATTATAGTGTACTGTAGTTACAGCGAGCAACGATAAAGAAAATCGCAGTAATAAAATGATAAAGTAAATCTGTAAATGTCGCAATGAACTGATGAAATTAAAAACAAAATTGAAGAGTTTTTATATTATTGCAAGCTTCGAAATCCCTCATACAAGGCGATTGTAGTATGTAAGTCGAATAATATGTTTCCATGAAAAAATGTGCTACAAGTTCAAAGATCACTATCCTTTCGCAACTGCTGTATTTACTCTCTTATTAGCCACCCCCTCTTATAAACCGCGCCTATAGGATTGACGTTTCGGGTATAAGCCGCGGCTTGTAATAATGGGTACCTGCTAACTCATAATTTGACATCGCATTCAAAATGAAACATGCAATTGAACTGCAGTTGAAATGACGTTTTTAATCTTGAAAATTAGAATAAAAGTTGCAAATTGTTCTTAGCAATTGGCATTAGAGGGGCACTTAATTCCGACAAAAGAAAGAAGCCAAAAATGTGCGGGTGTGAAAGTTTGATTTCAAAAGAAATTTAAAAATTGTAGGTATTGTTAAAGCTGTACTAGAATGTCATTTGAATTCAAAAGATGGAATCACAGATTTGAAGCATTGGAGTAATTTGTTGTTTACCAGTAACTATAATTCTGATAAAACAATAGAACTTTATAACGAGAGGTACTTAAACTGCCGAACTACTGTAAGTGTTGATTAACCAAACATTTACAACATGCCTTACTTACTGAAAATAATTTTCAAGAAAAAGTTCGAAAAATTGAGTTTCTCATGAAAATTATGAGTTTTTCCACTGAAAGAATGATGTTTCGGGTATAGGCGCCCTCACTAATATGCTGCACCTAGATTAGGGGTGTTTCGTGTATAAGCCGCGGCTTATAAGCGAGTAAATATGGTAAGGTCGTTATAAATGTACTATATTTAACCTGAAGTTTGAGCCAATCCATATTCATATATCGAATTTCAAGAATGCGGTTAGTTACGTAGATAGCAGACCGCAGCTTGTTCATCCTGCATGTTTAAAAATCGTTACCTGTATATTATTACCTGAATATTATCATTACCGGCCGTAGTTGCGAAAAGACTATAAAAGGACCTAACGCGAATCTTTCAATTAAATTTTATCACTTTTCATATCACCATGGAATGTAAAATACTGCATTGATCGAATAATAAGAATAATTCTACAGTATTTCATTTTCAAACTAGCGCTCAAGCGCTAAAATATTATAAGTCGTCGAGAACTTGACTTTCTATGTCGAAAATACATTTCAGTCGCCGATAATGAATTTTTAACGGGCGCATGCAAATTTAGCAAAAACGCGAACGTACCGCGTGGATTTTCGAGTCCGCGTGATTTTCCAACTTGTAACCGCCGCACGAACACAATGTCCGCCGAAATTTCGCGAGAATGTACGGCGAATTTCATTCGCAATTCGATAAGTCCCGTGGTCGCCGTTTTGGCCAGCTACGAGGCCGAAATGGTTTGTCAGAAAAATTCCCTGTCGTTTTGCGAACTCTTGGCGCCGTTCAACAAATTAACGGCCGATGGTAAGTTTAAAATTTTTCACTTTCGCAGCCGTTTTCAGTTTCATTTCCGAGAAATTACCGCTCGAGTCGTTTAAAACAGAATTTAAAAATTCCGCCAATATTATCCAAATATGAATCTGCTAAGAATGTAAATTTTAACTTTTTTCCTCTCGTTTCTTAATGCCTGCGTCGATTGCTATCCGTATTTAGTCGTAGAGAAACTACTTTTTCCAATCGATACTGATACTTTCTCGAAATTGCTTCGAGAAATTCGTTGAAATTTAGAGTAACTATTCTTTTAAGCCGCTTTCAAAGATCCATCCAACCAAAGCCATTTAGTTAAATCGCTGTCGTTGGACTTTCGAGATTTGCGACGCGACGGATTTCTGACTACCAACGCTTTACCTCTGGCGCTTACGGAGTTGGTCCGTTCCGTACCGTTCGCCAACGAGGCGCCGAGTCATCACGATGTCGGCGAACAGTGCGCTGAAATTACGCCTTGGTACGAGCAATACCGAAAACAATTCGCGAAACTGCTAGAACCGTCCGAGCACGAATTTGTCAGAAATTATATGGCGTGTAAGACGAACGCGGTTTTTAATTAATAATATTTTGCCTTAGTGCTTTGTATCTTTTAAAAATGCTTAATTGTAACTTTAGGCATCTTAGTAGTCAGTACATCGCACGCCGATCCTTTAGATCAATTGACTCGACTCAGTCAAACTCAACACGTATTCCAACATCAACTAGGCTCGTCCACTGGTCGCAGTTCCGAGCTATTGCACTTGCCGAAACACGCCGCTCACCCGAAATGGTTCAGTCCCAATATATTCAAATTTCACGTTTTACTGCACGATGTTTCGACGGACGATGAAAAGAAGTACTCGAAATCTAGCGCAGCTGATCTTTTTTTACGACTTCCAAACTAAGTACTTTTTTATTTCCCAGAGCCGAAACTGTGTATCAGTCTATGAAAATGACTTACGGAGCCCACGCTTGTCATTTACTAAGAATAAATTCCAATCTATCGTACGCCGACGATTCGAATACCCCGGATCCTTGGACTGGTTGTTTAAAAAACAACTTGAAACATTTCGACTCTATTCGATTGGACGATACGCGAAAACCGAGTAATACGGAAGAACAGATCTTTCCGAACGATTCTACAGTAACTCACTCGTCGAGCTTGGTCGATCTGATGGCGTCGATCGTCGAAGCGCCATCCGCAAACATTAATGAGTTGGATATTCGACCGAAAGTTGTTCGTAGCGAGTCTATCCCGCATCCGTTGTCCAGCGCCGACTTAACCAGTTTAGCGCAGGACGTATCTGGTGATGTTCGCCGAGCGGAAAACCCTTGTTGTACGTCGGATGTAAAGTAAGTTTCACATTTTGAGTTCTGCAAAAGTCTTTCCGCGCAACCCGTGTTATTTCTTAGGCACGGAAAGCATTTGTCCTCTACAGACATTGACAGAATAAAAATTTTTGTTCAAGAACTGTACTTGCGAGGTCTTTTGCCATTCGTCGAACGTCAACTAAAGTTGTTAAATGATCAAGTAACATACCCCTGTTTGTACCAACGTACTGCATATTTACTGAAATAGTGTTTTTCTAACATTCACCGTAGATATCCTCGAGACGTGGTTTAATCTCGAAGTCTTTGGTTTCATCCGCCAAACGGTGGTTCACTAGCGGTTCCTCTCCGAATTTGCCATCTGTCGCTTCTAACTCGGCTCTAAGTCCCGATAAATTACCAACTTCGAGCTTTCGTCCGGCCCAACAGACGGTCACGTACGCTCCAGAATCCGTAGAAATGCAAATGCGTCGGCTGGCCGACTTAGCCTTCCTCTTTCAACATTACGACCTGGCTTATCAGCATTATTACGCGTTGAAAAAGGAATTTGCTCATACGGGAGCTTGGCTACATCAAGCTAGCGCCGCTGTAATGGCTCATGGACGAGTTATCTTTAATCAGTTATCTCTGAGCAGTTTTATTTGTTTAGGAATTTGCGAGTCTGTGCGTTTATTTATCTGGGCCATCCACCGGGACGCCGTATCCCAGTCATTACATGGATATGGCCTTAAACTGCTACAGCTCAATGTGCGAGTAAGTTTTAGAATGTTGTTTTACGGTGTACGTTAGTTATTCATTCTTCCTATTTGCAATTCGCGTGCGTGTTCGTAATTAAATTTGTCTTTAGAAAGCCCTGGCTGGCGGTTCGAGCGACCATATTTGGTGCTGAAATTTTAATTTCTCAATGTACGCAAAGTTCTTACAGCGAAGCCGCTGGCCTTTACATTCGAATGACGACTGGTGTGAGTATCTTATCTACTTCTTAACAGTAAAATTTAGTTATTGAAATCTCGTCGCCCGGATCAATAGCATAGGTTATTCAAATTTGTTCAAGCTTGTTAACGCTTTTAAACTGAGATCGACTTTCATTTCATTTCTGTCATGTTTTTAATAATTTTAATTCCGACTGATTAATTTCAGGATGATTTAAGTGGAGCCTTATTTTTGGAAAGAGCCGCTTGGTGTTTTGCCAAGGCTAAACTGTTTAGAAAAGCCGCCTTGCATTTAATTTTAGCGGGACATCGATACAGGAAATCTGGTTTAACAAATCACACGTATCGTTGCTACGAACTGGCGTACGTCTCTTATCGGTTTAGAGGATGGTCTTTCGCAGATGTATTATAATTTTTTACAAATTTCTTTCCACCTATTGTTTTTTAAATTCATTGTCTTTTGCAGGATCATATCAAGTTTACATTAGCAAATCATTGTCGAAACTTAGTCGATCAAAATAATAGCGTTGAAAGTTCTGATTTGACTGAAACATTCACGAAATTGAGGTGTTACTGTTTCTCAAACGATTATCTGGATAACACCAAACAATCGACGAATCTCGTTGCTACCGCAGTATCGAAGAAACCACTACCGTTGGGTTTACATGTAAAGGAGAAATACAGTTACGGATATAAGCCTGCTGTTTATTCCATTCATTCTATGTCGGAAGAATCATTTAAAAATAGGGTAGTTTATCTTTACAGATATATGCATTCTCGCATAATAGCAAATATTTATTGTTTAGATGGCTCACAAGCAAACTTTGTCGCCCGACGTGTTTTCGAGTCGACTTAGCTGCCCGTCAACTTTGTCTCATGATTTTCATAGCTCCAGGTATACAGTGCAAACTATTTTATGGCATTTGCTTTTAAGCCGTTTATATCTGTTTATTTTTGATTCAGCCTGTGCTACATTCCAGTTCAACTAACCATATTCAACCATCACACATCGAGCAATCTGAAAATTATCGTGAAAATGTTCACCGGCAGTCAAAGTTTCTCTGACTTTACGTCCAAAGGCCTCGTATGTCAGCCGATTACGTGGACGCGAAGTTCTCATCGAATCATTCGGCTGAAGCCCAATGAATCGAAAGTGGTTAATCTGTTGGCGTATACCACTTATCCGGGCGTCTACGACGTGGGAAATTTGTGGTTGAAGTTTTCTCAAGATGAACTGAATGAGGAATTCGAAACTAAAATTCAATCTCATTTTGTCACACTACGCCAAGCTGAAAGCCGTTAAATGATATTTTGTAATTCTTTTGTTAGTTAATTTCTGTTAAATGAAATAAAGATTTATTCTCCTTTCGCATTCTTTTTTTTGTATGTTCCCCAATTTTTTCAAGTTAATATCGCTTGAAGACAAATATTTTAAAATTTGCAATATATGTTGATGATTTGAAATCTAATTTGCGAAGTGTGATTTTCAGGTGAGTTTTACTTGAAATTTTCTGCTTCGCTCACTTTCTCTAAAATGGCGAGTCAAACTGCTGGAATTCAACAATTGTTGGCTGCTGAAAAGAAAGCCGCGGAGAAGATCAACGAAGCCAGAAAGCGAAAAGCTAAGCGCTTAAAACAAGCGAACGATGAAGCTAAAGCAGAAATCGAAAAGTGCCGCCAAGTAATGAATTAATAGTTTAATTGTTATATAGATAACAGAGGTCACAGTACGCGTACGGTTGCAGTTGAAAAGTCGTTGAACTTAGCTAGCCGTTGTCCATTCATGTAGACTGACCAACTATATCCACCGACGAGTGTATCAGTCCCCGATTGTAATGTCTCACGTTCTCTGTAGGATCGTGAGCGACAGTTTCGCGAGTACGAAACTAAACATTTGGGATCTAAGGATGATATCCAACAACGCATTGAAAACGATACGCGCCAAAATTTGGAGCGCATGCAACAATCAGTTAACGTTAATAAAGAAAAGGTAATTTGTTTATTCAGCTACATCCGTCAACTTCGAAAAAAACAACACTCAATTTAATTTTCAGGTCATTCAGCAATTGTTGGAATTGGTATGCGATGTCCAACCGAAGATTCATCACAATTTGCGCAAATAAGGCGCGAACGAATAAGAAAAAAACAATGTCTCAGTGGTGATTATCCGTAGATTGAACTATATATTTAATCGAATGATGCGTATTATTACTTAGTTTCTTCGAAGTTACAGTTTTGTATAACCATTGCCCCGTGTTTTTTCTCTTAGAGTGACTTGATTTGTTTTGGTTTGTGATAATTTGTCATTCCATTCGAAGTTTAGATGTAACCTTTATTAAACTATATATCGACAGTTCATTCATATTAACTATAGTTGATGAATAACTAACGTCGTTGAACTCTGGCAACTTATTGAGACCTAAAGCCGGGCGCTGAAAGATTTAGTTGATAAAGTTATCTGCTGGTCTGAGCTGAACTAGTAACAGTTTCTCACAGTCCGTTCGCTATAAACAAATGTTAGATTAGCACGGAACTATAGTCGTTGTCTATAGTCACTGGCGAGTAATCTACGCTCGATGCGATAGTCTTCAGTCAGTCGGTAAATCCTTCCTGCGAGTAACGCCACATTTATGAGGAACAGTTGTTCCATTCATCGTTAAATAAGAAGCATCCGAATCGTCAGCCAAGAATTACACCACTCTCCAAGACGAAAGTCTTCGAAAATGAAACTCTGGAAGAGTTTTATAGTTTTTTATTGCTTTCTCGTTTTCTCGATTTCCAAGATAGCCTGTACCAGCGACGAACAAAGGTTGTATAAGGATTTAATGAAGAAATATAATAAATTAGAACGACCGGCGGAAAATAATTCGTCGCCAGTGGTGGTCAAATTAGGAGTTGTCGTCAACCAAATTATAGATGTTGTAATGTTAAACTTCGATCATTCGTCAAAATGACGGATAGAAAACCATAAATTTGTTTCTAGGATGAAAAAAATCAAGTTATTCAAATAAATGTCTGGCTCAATTACGTAAGATGTATTAAATTTATTAATCCGCCTCGTCGAAATATAGATTGATAAATAATTAGGCTTTGTTCGATCAGGATTGGTACGACTATAATTTGAGGTGGGAACCATTACAGTACGGAGGTGTCGAGGATTTACGATTTCCAGCGGACAAGCTTTGGCGACCGGATATTCTTCTTTACAACAGGTACTGTAACGCAACTACGGGTGGAATAAAAGTACAGTAATCCTAACGTTAAAAATTTGCAACCAGTATTCAGACATTGATTTTAAACGTGCAAGATGATACAGACGGTGATCGGATGTCTTACTAATCTAACTGCGCGCTCGAAAATCAGTTCTGAATTCGGATCGTCAGTCGTAACTTTAGGTGACTGTACTTCGATTCCAGCGGCAGTTGCAAAAGGACTTTACCCGTTTAAGGCTAAAAGGGATTCTGATGGGGACAATGCTAAGGCGACTCGCCAGTCAGCGAGGCGAGCGAGCCAATGACATCATTGAGTGACCCAAGAAAAATTTTAGCCCCCATTCGTTTCCGAAAATTTTTCATCAAATGTACAAAACTTTTGAAAAAGAAGATTGATTATATTATGTCACTAACACAAAGCATACTGTACATATAAGTGCATACACTCATTGCAAATAAAAACACGTGTGAGCATTAATAAAATCGT
>JAQGBA010000914.1:0-21595 GCA_034698125.1 Prionchulus punctatus
TGGCCAGTGTAATCTCTTAAAAACAACTAAAAATACTGTTTTTTGTCGTGGTTACTTTTTTTTGCACATAAGTGTAGTTTATCTTTATCATGTGTCGAATCGCAACTAATCCTGCAAGCTGCATTCGAGTATGGTTTGAGAAAAACCGACTAGCTGATATCTTTTTATACAGTGGTCATCCATGGATCATGATAATATGTGTAGAATCACCGGAACCTTGTACCCTGAGTCGAATGATCTATCACTAGATATACTTAAGCTCACTATCACTGATCTATTCGAAGCAATTGACATTCGCGATGTATTTCGCTGCGTCACTCCAATCCCCAAAGCTTGTAAAGCAATGAAGGATTAACATAAGAACAAGCCCATTCTTTATTGAACTCATGTTAATGCAGGAGGTCATACTTTGCGCAGACCATGAAATTTTATGCTGGCTTCATCCGATTATCTATTGTTATCTGCAACTATTTTTAAGTGAGCGGCGAATGTACTGGTATTATAATTGATGAAAGATACATCTTGACAGCAGCTCATTGTTTTTATTACTGCGAAGAAAAGTAAGTCCATTCTTATTTACTCCATTTAGTTTTCAATTCAATTTTCGAAACATTTCCTAGCGAATTCATCATGCTGAAACCGCACAAAATGATGGTAAAAACTGGAGTAAAAAACAAAGGAGAGCGACCAGTCTTTTTCTCTGTATTAAAAGGTTTCATTTTCGTCGATGGTTTTCAATCACGCGCATGCATCGGGCGATTCGCCGGCAAATATAACCCCGGTACTATCAAAGAAGGCATTGTAGTGGGAGTACTGAAACTGCCAATTTAACCGTTGCTTTTGACACAAAAAAGGTTGCACTTGCTATATTGCCGGACAATCCACATTACCATGGAGAACAAATAGACATAGACTATTTCTTAGCTGATTTTGGAAAAGGCAACAGGCTCAAGTTGAATGTAGCAGTTTGTGTCCATGGGAACCCTAGGAAGTTAGTTGGTAGAGAGTGATCTGCAGATTGTCGTACGCTAAAAATGAAATGTGAAAAATAAAGTTTTGGTAATTTTAGATGAGAACAATGAGAACAATAAAGACGAAAGTTCAGGAATTTTAAGATACGGCAAGGGGAAACCAGTCGAACATAGCGTCGAATACATGTGCATTGATAGGGCAACAATTGGTCAATGGGTAACTCTGATTCAATAAAAAGTTCCAGTAATTTAGTATCTGTTTTGATTATTTAGGCGGATAGCGGTGGTCCAGTTTACTTTAAAAACGAGGATGGTTCTCAAACAGTTGTTGGCATCATTTTGCAAGGAATAAATCTACATCATCCAGATTCATACAAATATAAATATGGTGCAAGTTACATCATAATCGCAAACCGTTTAACATGGATTAACAGAATTTTGCAAGGTATGAAACATTTTCAGGATGTGAAGGGAGTGGGGGATTGGGGGGGGGGGGGGGAAGGCGGGGATCTGTCTATGGAGACAAGTTTTTAAGGTTAGTTAAGGATTTGCTGTACCATCGAGAACAACATTATATCCAAAGCAATCGTACAATATTCCACATCGACCAACAAACAAAACAGAATTCTCGCTGTGTATTCCATCAACTTTGCCAAAATTCTTATTTCCGACAAACGAACTCGTTAACTGCGAAGGAAACCAGAGCAACTTGTACAAAAAGTTGAGTAAGTTTTACACGCATTTTACATGAGTGATGAAAAGTCATATGTTGTTGATACGAAAACAAAGTCTCGACCGTTTTTCAAGTTAGGGAGCTGAGCGTGTAAAAATAAATTAGTTTTATTAAGCTAAGCCAAAAAGAGAGCCCATGGCATCAACTTATATTAATTGTACAAAAGTATTGGCACTATCGTTCAATAATAAGGAACAGTTTTACAAAAACGAAACAATACGAGTTAATGGGTATTTAGAAAGAGTCGACTTCTGACAATTTACGACGTGGTTCATTTCATTCTACATTGTGAATCTGAATTGTGAATTTTGACTCCATAGTTTACACATGAAACACTTTACACAACTCTTTATACTAAATGATGTAATTTTTCTCAAACCCCCCCGTCACGGTCATTTTTTCCAAACCCCCCCCTCCCCTCTTGCATGATGTCATTTGTGCATGGTCCTTTGGGTTTATTTAGAGTCAAACCTTTTCATTTGGTTTGTTTACTTGTGCTTTCTGCTCGAGCCGCAGCAAAATATACAACGAGAAACAGCAAAGTGCTGACAAACATGTTTACAGCATACATGAAACGAAAAATAAGTTGATAACAACAGTTTTCAGTTTCATATATTTCTGAGTATAGTTTCGGCACGCCGAACCCGATCCGTCTAACTTGAACTGTGAAATCAGCAAAAACAATGAACACAGTCAGAATATAACCACCGCCCTTTGGTGTACAGTCTAAAGCTCTCCCGACTGAATTGCCGGAGCAAAGTTTTGCTTTGCTGGTATAAACTCCGGAAATAGTTGGTTCTTCGTTGATTGAGAGCGTTATATTCGACGCTCTCTTGTTAAAATGGTCATTTACCATAGCGCGAAAAAAATTTCCTTTGTTTTTCTTGCTGAAATTAATATTGCTGCATTACTTTTCTTTGTTAAAATTTTATAAAACTGTTCATATGGTTCCATTTGAAATAGACTTGAATCAAAAGAAAATCATGCAACGATCAAAGCAATAGTGAATCAAAAATGTTGTAAATTAGCTTATTAATACAGTTCATTTGTGGTTCGTTTTTGTTGAGACTTACGACCTGTATATAATGAGAGCTATTACATTTTTTGTTTTATTTCTGATATCCTTGCATTATTGTTGAACCAATCGTTAAAAATGGATGCAAAAATTTTCTTTCTTACGTTTGTTCTCGTGATTTTACCTGCTCACGAAAGTTTGGCAATATTCCATAAAGTGAAAAGGGGTGTTCAGCCGTACGTGAATCGTGTGGTTTACGAACACCAATGGAACAATCCAAGGACAACAAAGCTATCGACCACTCGCCGGACAACTATGTGCTGAACCACGACCACCAGAAGGCCCTATCGAGGATAGAAAACAGAGTACACAGAGAAATGTTTGTGAAAGTTATATTCTAAACATATTATTTTTGCTTTTGAAAAAAATTTGTATTCATGCATGTTTATTTGTGAAGCCTGTAACAACTGTATTTTTGAAGTCTGGGGGCGTTAATCAAATTTCGTCCAATGAAAAATTTTTCGAACTTTCTGATAAGGATGGAAAAATTTTATGTTCAATTAAAAATTACATTGTTGTCACTTTCAACATTTGATTGAAAAACGTAATGGCTCTATTTTTTTTCTTCTTTATAAATTGGCGAAGTTTGGCTGTAAGTTATCATAGCAGTTTTTTTGAAAATGTCGAATTTTCATTGTAATGTTCCAAGCCAAAACCATATTCGCCATTTTCTTTTACGCGTTAACGTCTCAAATATTTGTAGATGCTAATCCGTTGAATCGACAGCCTAAACAGGAGGACAAAGATGAAATCCCTAATAGCAAAGGAGGAATGGTTGTCGAATTTGAATCTCAGTTCTAAGTCAAGTTTATGATTCAGACGCTTACAGTGACATGGATAATGGTGATAATGGAAATGGCGGGGATAGTGGCAATGGTGGCAATGGTAACAATGGAGGCAATGGAGGAAATGGCGTTAACGGGGGTGATGAGGGTGACGGTGTAATTGGTGGGAGGCGGTCATGGAGGGAAAGGTGACGGAAATGGCAAAGATGGTAAAGATGGTGGGACAGCAAAGTGTTCCACTAGTCAAGCAAAACAAGAAGCAGAAAAGCAAAGCTGTAAATCAAGGCCAAGTTGAAGTGCAGAAACCAGATGAACATTGTGGGAAGGAGGAGGATGAGACATGATAATAGAAAATTAGGTAGAAACGAAGCTACAATCATGAAAAGCCCATCAGTAAACAAGTTTTTCATTTGTAAATCTCATATTTTTCAACTGTTAATTGCTTTCAAAACCAAAAATAAACAGAAGATTTTGCTTAAAACCATGTTCCTTTCACTGTTCAATGGTTTACATGTCGTTTTTTGGATGTTTTTAAAAATTGTAGCAGATGCGGAGGTTTATGATTTTGACTGGTCACAAATCTGTCATAAATATGGTCCAAAAATTTTCAGATTATTTTCTAGTCTGGATTTCCAAAGTATTTTCTACTGTCTAAAAATCAAAAATGGTGTTTTTTAAATCAATTTAACTTTAGCGAACAAGATAAGAAACTTTTAATGCAAGTTTTTAGCAAAGGCTAGCTTGTTACGTGATATTTTGGAATTTTTCTTGCATCATCGAAGTGTCTAGTCACAAATTTCGTGACAATACAACTTAAAAATGTATTCGTTTTTAAACTTTCAAAGATTTATTTTTGGGTTTTAAAAAAAAATTACATTAATCACTCTTTGTTATTACCATTAATCTGTAAAATGTCACTTGACACCAAATTTTCATATAAAAAACAGTTGAAACATGCGAAAAATCACTGGAACCTCTAAAACTGCTGAAGCCATGTTGCGCTCGAAAAAGATTATAGTTGTTTTGGTTTTGACGCTTTTGTTACAAGTTTTCATTTCGGCTAAACCATTAAATCGGCATCGAAGAGAAGGGGATGATGAAAAACCTGAACCAGAACCAGAACCAGTACCAGAGCCAGAACCAGTTCCAGTAAACGACCCAGAACCAGAACCTAAACCCGAACCCGAACCTGCACCAGAACCAGATCCTGAACCTGCACCTGAACCAGAACCGATACCCGAACCAGAACCGGTACCAGAACCGGTACCAGAACCAGAACCAGCTCCAATTCCCGACCCGGAACTAGTACCTTATCCAGAACCAGCTCCCGAACCGGAACCGGAACCAGTACCTGATCCAGAACCGGAACCGGAACCAGTACCTGAACCAGAACCGGAACCGGAACCAGTACCTGAACCACAACCTGAACCGGAACCAGAACCGGAACCTGAACCACAATCAGAACCGGTACCCGAACCAGCTCCCGAACCGGAACCGGAACCACAACCGGAACCGGAACCAGTACCCGAACCAGAACCAGAACCAGAACCAGAACCAGAACCAGAACCAGAACCGGAACCGGAACCAGAACCAAAACCGGAAGAATAGACCTTAGAAGTTTTCACAATGACATCATATAGATTTTCATCATATATATATATATTAATTTAAAGTTGGCTAATTCTAATTAGTTCCTCATATCAATACCTTATAAAATGAATCCAAAACGATAATAATATTAAAGAAAATGCATTAAAGTTGGATTAGTGTTAAATAATAATAGATAGTTTATGCTCAGCGAACAATTTTGCTACCAGGAAGAAAAAGTTTTCACATGTATGATAATAATATGTGCAACTAGTTTCTGGTGATCACTGGCATAAATTTGATTCTTTTTCAGTTTTATCAGTTGATTACAATTGCGAACAGCCCAAATCAGAAAAATTCGTCAGAGAGAAACAGGTTGCTTTATATCCTTTTATCCAATGGGAACAAATGGACCAGAGTTACATGTTTGGATTCCCTATTGCACTTTGCAACAATCACATCAGGTTGGCTTAATTAAAGGGCATATTCGCTGAAGCGCAGGTGCATTTGCAGTGAAATCATGCAATTATTCCATGAGGAGGCAGTTTGACGAATGAGTCTCATAACACCAAGCACATAATTTGACAAAGATAACATCTGCAACCTTGCACATTCCATAAATTTATTTAAAAATTATTTCGCAAGTGCTTGTGGCCACTGTACTTTGTAATTTGTAATTCTAGAATTTCAACAACAAAAAAGTATAACGTTTCATAAACCAGTAGACTTTTGTTCACGAAAAGTACACAGTTGCACTTTTACGACCTATCAACGATGGTTACTGTTATCTTGTTACTTGTTGTCTTGATCTCTGTGATTGTTGGCCCAACAGAAGCTCAATGCCCTCGAGGTTATAAATCGTACAAAAAAGAAGCTTGTTTCAAGGTGGTTTACAGCGATCTCTACGCAATTCTGCAGGAAAACGCCGTGAGAGCATGCAAGGATTCATTTGGTACATTGGCTTCGTTCGATAGTAAAAAACAGGAAAATTGGACTCACGTTAACTTTTTGAATAAAACGAACCACGAGTACAAAATGTGGATCGGATTGAAAAGAAACGATACCTATCCTCACGAGTTCCAGTGGATGGATAAAAGCTCGAGTACTTATAGTGATTGGAAATATCGAGAACCAAATAACGATGATGAAAAATGTGCGATTGTGGATTACACCAATGGATATAGAAGTAATAACGGATGGAATGATGTAGTCTGCCATGCCAGGTCAATCCATGGATTCATATGCAGGGCACCGTACGCTTCAAACGGTACAAGTTCGAATGATACAACGATTGATCAAGGTTTTGATTCTAACAGTAACTTCCAAATGATATTTTCAAATAAGTTTTGACTGGGTTTTGTTTCACACCAGATGCAGAATCATCCGGTGGAACAGAAGGTCCAGACGACCTGACGACGACGATTATGCCACAACCAGAACCAGAACTAGAGCCAGAAGAAGATGATGATTATTAAGTGATCATTTCTGACACGCGGATTTGTGAATTAGAATGAAACACTAGTTTATCATTTTCATGCCGATTTGAAGTTTGCTGTTGATATATTTTAATCAATAAAGGGTGTTCAAAAAAACCTTTACATCCAATTTAAGGCACTTTTTTTGTTTGTTGTTCATTATTAATCAAAATTTTTGCCCTCAAAATAGATTCTGAATATAGAACATACCTAAAAAAAACATATTCTGGATTGATCCCCTATCCCAGAATTCTTCAGAATATTTGACACACTTCCAACAGAAATTTCAACTATGGCTGCCATCTTCCTCAGTCCTCTGTTGTGCCTCTTGTTGGCAATGAATTGCATGACTCTGGCTCTGATCGTGGGGGTTGTTGCTGTTACTGGTCTTCCATTTCCACCAGAATGCTTAGTTACCTGGCCTTCCTTTGCAAATTTAGCCATCTGGTAGCTCACAAAATTGTGCATGGTTTGGCGCGAGATGTGATAAAAGTTGAATTTTGAATTTCCAGATTTGAGGAAATTCTTGGCCTGCATGATAGTTGCATCCGGATATCTCTCCAAAAACGTTTCAATATGTTTTTTTAGGTATGTTCTAGATTCAGAATTCATTTTGAGGGCAAAAAACATTCATGCAGAACAGAACGAATCATCAGAAATCAAAGATACTTTCTACAATAATTTAGCGGACATTTGCAATGAATTACCAGCAAAAAGAACAACCATAGTTGATGGTTTAAACAGCCATGTAGGCATCGATGTCAGTCGTTGGCAAGGCACAATCGGGAAATTCAGCGTTTACGGAACAAACTCAAATGACCTGAGATTGTTGTCTTTTTGCGAAAAGTACAAATACAAGATAATGAACACTTCCTTTTGCCAAAATGCAGTCTATGCCTCAATGATTGACGTTTTCATCGCTCCAAGAGGCTTCCACTCGTTTAAAGATGTAAAAACATATTGAGGAGCAACGCTAGAGCTACCATTATTTGGGAGTTGCAAAAATAAAATTTCGCCTCATAAACAACAAAAAAAAATCGTTTGCTGATCGACAAAGAAAAAGTGAAAGATATAAAAATTATGCTGTTTCTGTTATCAGTGCTGTTCTTGTTTTTCACCAATTGCGGAAAAGCATCATGGTCTAAATGAATGCTTGTTTCGGGTTTGTTTTATTGCAACGGAAATCGTTGAATTTGAATATCTTGCAAAACAGAAACAGTTCTCGCACATTCTCGGATAAAATTCAGAATATTCAACAAATTCGTATGCATCCTCAAAGGTGCCACAATGAAATCGTTTTTCGGCGCGAGCTAAATACAAACGACTTTCGCAATGTTGATACACGAATATTACAAGTGTAATTAGTTTGTGATGGTCGGAGCAAAAGTTTCATTCCAATAAATGTATTTTGTCAGAAAATCCTCTCCAAAATATCCCCCGCGACGGACCCTTTCGAAAGAAAAATAACCCCCACCCCTAATTGAATTACGCTACAGGGTTTGAAAATATGCCTTTTTTGGCTGATATTTTTGCAAGCATCAAATATTGTTGCAGATGCTTGAAGAAATTTGAAGAAATATCGAACGGCATGTGTTGTTTTGCTTGCTTAATATTATTCGGTAACGTTTTTTCTTTGATCTCACTTTTAAAGCCATTTTTAGAGTGGAAATGTCATGCAATTATTTTCCCTCACATAAATACATAAGTTTTAAAGTTGACCCCCAAAAAAAATTAACTGCCACCCTCGAGAATACCCCCGGATTAGATGCATTCTTTATTAAATAAACCGGAGGTTACTTTTTAACATTTATGGTTCATCAGTGTATGACATCTTCGAAAGGCCAAATCTGGCTAATTCATCAGAGAGAAACGGGTTACCTTCATACATTTTATCCAATGGTAACAAATGAACCATTGTTGCATTTTGGATTGCTAATTGCACTTTGCAACAGTGACATGAGGCTCATTTAATTAAAGGTCTTATTTAACGAAGCGCATGTGCATTCACATGTGAAATCACGAAATTATTCCCTGAGGAGGCAATTTGGTGAATGATTCTCACAAAAACAATCACATGTAACTTTTGCTACCTTGCACCCAAAACTGTGTTTAAAATATATTTCGCAAGCACTTGCAACCCCTGCACTGGGCAAATGTGTAATTCAGGAACTGTGACAACAAAAAAGTATATGGTTTTAGAAAACAGTTGACGTTGCTCACCAAAAGTACAACAGTTGTACTTTTACGACCTGTCACTGATGGTTGCTGTTAGCTTGTTGGTAGTTGTCCTGTTCGCCTTAATCTTTGGCCCAACAGAAGCTCAATGTCCTCGAGGTTATAAGTCGTACAAAGAAGCTTCAACATCAGCGCTACCAGATACACCTTCAAAACCTGAAACAAATTTACTAGAATAAGCTTATGATGCAGAACCGTATAGTGGAGCCGAAGGACTGGACGACCCGACGCCCACGATTAAGCCAGGACGGGAACCAGAAGAAGATCATCATTTCGCTCATTTCGTTTGGGCGCTTTTATGAAAATAAAATGAAACACAGCAGTTTAGCATTATCACGCCGATTTGAAGGTTGCTTTATAATTTTGATCAGTATAATAAAAAAAACTCATTGAAAACTAAAATAGTTCGGCCGGCTTGCCAGTTTCAGCGATTCAATATGGAGTTGGTCTCTCTTTCGTAATTGTCCTAACCTTGACAATCTACTTTTGAACTCACACTTTCTGTAAGTTTAATCATTAATTGATTGATAACGCTTGCTTTGATAAATCGCAAATTTTCAGGATACTAGAAATACAAGTCTAGAAAATAGAAAAAAAATTGAAATACTGAATTGCGATTTTCAGGTTACCTGCGTTCGTTTGCAAAATAAAACATTTAACAAATGATACATACTAATTTGACGTTTTTTTCTAGAAAGAGCGCTAAAAGAACAAATTATTTGCATTAAACAGCACGTATAATGGCCGCTAGCGATTTGCCTTTGTTAGTTTTCAATGGAACTATCCATTACATAACTGGTCTCGAAATGGCGGATAAATTTCTTGACGAAATGATGTCAGTGCTGCACATGCAAACCAAACTTTTATATTTTTATTAATTTAAATTACAAACTTATACAATGGTTCACCTCTCCATTCAGAAACAAAAAATTGGTATTGCTATGCAGTAAGATGCTTATCTCTTTAAGGTTAATCGAAGGCGATATTGTTGTCAGCTTCGACATCGAATGGCCAGCTTTTACAAAGGACAGTACAACTGCTGTCCTGCAACTGTGTTATTCGGAAGAATTCGTTCTAGTCTTTCATTTGTCAGCTCTTGGAGGTAGTCTTACTCCTTTGCAAACAAAATATCCGACTGATTTTAGTTCTGTCGTTTTAAATGTTGTTTGATTTTATGGCTGCCAACTTGCCTTAAAAGAATCCTAAATGCAAAGCGGGTGAAAAAAATCGGCGTCAACATTGCAGGGTAAATCTGCAGTTGTTGTGCCATTTCAAGTTTCTTGACAGCTCTGTTATAGAGATATAAAAAAATTGGCCAGAGATTTCGAAATTCCAGCCGAATACATTCTGGCGAATTGCATTTGCGATCTTGGAAAATTCGCAAATATGATTTTGAATAGTTCAAACATTTGGAGTCTCGACGGTTTAACAAGACACATGGTTAGTCTCTAAAACATAATAAATCACGAGGTCCAACTGTATAAATCTGTCTAGCTAAGACATTCGCTTGATAAAGATCCGAATATAAGAACAAGTGATTGGAGTGTGATACCCTTGAGCCAAGAACAAGTTCGCTATGCAGCCACTGATGCCTATGTAACTTATAGCAAAACATTCTTACACAGTTCAGGCGTATAAAAAACAAATTTCAGGCTGGCTATCAAATTTATCATGCGCTGAAAAGAAAAAAGTTAAGATAAAACTTGCATTATTTCTTGTAGCTACAATGTACTGTAAATTAAAACTGATTGATGTGAACGCAATTTTTTTACTTCTGGAAATAAAACAATAGACTAGAACAAAAAAACAACAAGACAAGTAAAAAAACTTTATACACAATTTATGTTCAACTTAGCACAATAATTATTCTACATCACAGTTTAAAAACACATTGCAGCCAAATGGTTTAAAATTGCAACAACATTTATAAAGTTTGAAAAAAATGAAGAAATTGAAACATTTGAAATAGATTGAACACAGTTTAACAAGTTTACAAAAAATGCGCGGACAGGCTGAAAACACTACACATACTTAGTTTTTGGTAAGTCAAACGGCGGTGGAACTGTAAGCTTTTGAATCTCCTCCGCTGCTGTCAATGTTCGTCACACGCTGACCGCCAATGGGCACAGTGCTCGCAGTTGACTGCGGACTGGGGGCGGTGACAGTCGCACTGGACACAGGTTGACCGTTAGCACCAACCGGTCGCTTGCCGGGCTCTTGACCCACTGGCTGACCATTGTTATTATATCTAATAGTTATCTCGGAGTTTATGTGATATCGCTGAGGTTGGCTCGGAGGTGGAGCGCCTTTGGGCAGAGGCGGAATGACAATATGCTGCGGAATGGTTATGCCGCCTGCTTGGCCTGCAGGGAAGCTGGGCAAGACGGGCACACCTCCCACAGGGGGTCGTCGTTGCTGAGGCGACGCCGAGGCCGCAGGCTCCTCGTATTCAAATTCAGATACGGATTTCGGAGCGGCTCCTCGCCCTTTATCATCTCGCTTTACGTCCCTGGGTCGCCTGTGCCTCTTCTTCTCTTTCACATCCTGCTCGTTTTTATGCCTGCTAGACCTGCGATGTCTGCGGCGACTGCTCTCTGAGTTGGCGACGCTTGCGCTATAACCGGTGTCTGAATCCGAATCTCTATGGCGGCTCCTTCGATAACTGCGATCAGTGGTAGTGCCATCGTCGTCCGAGCTGCTGGACTCTGATGTACTGCTGTAGCTCGTTCGTCGTTTGTGTCGATGGCTATGCCTAGACGATACTGAATCTTTCGACTTTGCAGACCTGTAAAGAAAGTTAATAGAAAACAAGCATAACTAAAATAAACAGTGAACTTTTGTACCTCATTCGTTGACTTTTCCTCCTCGACGAGCTTCTTCCCTGGATGACATCCAACGACTTGGCTCTTTTGAACGGACGCTCAGGCGACGTATGAGCGGAAACCATCTGAGCTCGGGGTTCATCCGGATGTACATTATTCACTCCCTTAATCCAGGCTTCCGTGAATCTTGTTTTGAATTCTGGCTCAGGTGACGATTGTTGTTGTATTACCGGCACTGTTTTCACAGGTAGTTCTTGAGCCTGAGGCACGACTCTATACTGCTGCTGCTGTTGGATTTGGTACGGCTGGTACTGGACGTAGGTAGGCTGTACCAATAGCTGTGGCTGCTGGCCATCGTCGTCGGTTGTTACATTGACCAGTCCACCTTTATATAAAGAAACTTTGTGATCAGGTTCATACGTAGCATTGTGATAGCCATCGACTGAAATGACGGACAACAGGATAGTAAAAAGAAGGTAAACCAATATCCAGGACACCCTAATCAACAATTATGTAACATAAAGTGTACCTGTTTTGATTTTTTCGGGATAAGTTTCAACTTCGTCCTTGGGACGATACTCGTAAACCAGTTGCTTGGGTTTGTACTCGTCGTCGTAAGTCTGTTGAACGTACCCCTTGACAATTCGTCGATATTGAATGATCACACATAATAGGCAATAAAGCTAAACGCCGATAAGAAAAAGATATGTAGTCACTGGACGATGCACAACTTGTCAACTGTCGTCACATTCATGTGCAACTATAGTCACTGGACAACTATAGTCCTTATGCAACTACAGTTTGATAACTGAACTTACGTTAACCATTAAGGCTAAGAATTCCACAATGGTCAGCACCAACCAATAACTCTCAACGTTACCTGCCCACCACATAATACAGTATGCAGCCGAGCAGACGACTGAGCAAACGATGCATGGAAACCATGGCCAAACCATGTGCTTGGAATTCTACAACAATTTCACATTACGCGACGTCCCTTCGCTCCTACTGATCACACTTACAGTATGAATTCCATAAATGAGGGCAGCAGATGCAAATAGTAGAAAAAATGCCGCTATTAAATTTAATATTTGAACAATGAAAATTCCTTAAAAAAGTTAAAGAACATTTTATTACATGAGATTTGTTTCGACGTTTCAGCAAACGGCACAGATGTGAAACTTATTATGCGGTCCCTCGTCTAAAGTAAACTTGGCTTTCAAAAATTTGAACTCTTACACAAACAATTTTGTTAGCAAGCCGAACAAAAGTTTGTGTCATACGTGCCTACGCGAACTATTGTCCGGTGATTAACTGAATATAGAATGCGTCACAAACTGATAAGGTTATTCATACAGCAACCAACCTACGCATCAATTTTTTCTAAGTTAATAATATATTACTATACCAGGTGTTCATTGGACCGAAAATACGCTTGAAAGTTTCACATTTGTGTCATTTCTTGAAACTCAAGACAAAATCATCGAAGGGCTGCTTTGAGCTGTCAATTACGCAGACATCGAGGAGAAAGGAAAACGGATGAGTGCACATAATTACAGGGACCGTATAGCACTGTAGAAGAAAGCGTATCTCGCAATGCAAGCACTCAACAGAGGGAGCAGTGTATAAAGGATAGGTATACCCAAATAAAATTTTTCCTTCTCGTTCATAAAATATTCTTCATAGTATCCCGGATAGCGGGGATTAGTCGGTAGCCAGACACCAAAGTCCGGTCCCAGCCGCTTGTTCTGCGCGATGTCTTTCAACAATCGGATGATGTACGTTTGCCAGCCGAAAATGGCGGTTTGGGCCAAGCAATAAAGCTAGAAAAATTCAGTGGATCTCATAAGTTCATTTTTCAGGCGGTTCGTTCGTCGTTTTCGGCTGGCAACAAATGAATCGGATCGTTCAGTTTTACGATTTGCGAGACTGACAAGCGGCCGCTCTCATAGAAATAATAGCTATTGAAACTGAAAGCTCTCAAAGAAGTTCGGCCCTGCAATTTTGTGCACTCGGGGAAATGCAAGCAAGGCAGAAAAACCATTGTATTATCATTCGCACCGAAATAGAAATATTCTTCGGGCGATTGATAATATTGCGTCCAATCAACTTGGGCGTACTGATTTTCGTGTATGTTTAACGGGGTATATATCCGACCCCGACGATTAGCGAATATATCCCTTTTCCACTGGATAATCCAAGTTTGCCAGCCGAAAACGCCTAACTCAATCACGGCCCATATCTGTAATTGCGTACGTATACAGTTCATTTACATCGCGACATTTGAGATCAGACTTTCGCCGCAAGATCAACCAGTCAAGGAGTTCTAAGGATAAAATGGACGGACACGCAGGTAGAAGTTAGCCAGCAAGCAAGATTCAGGTTGGCGGGCGAGTTTCGGCTGGCAAACTACGAATGATAACAAACCGCAAGTTAACCACGGCAGTCAAAGCAGTCGTTCGATTTTTTTGTTTGAGATGACTAGTAACCTACCCTCAACTAGAGTCTGTGTTGTTCCAACACTTGGATTTCTGGAACAAGGGCACCAGTCCTGACAATTGTTCATCGTACTGTCTATCATCAATAATTGACGGCATCCTTGCAGTATGTAACTTTGCCAGCCGAACAGGCCGATCTGAGTGAAGGAGTATACCTGCAAATCGAACATACAGTAAGCGTGCAGCACTATTGGCACAATTGTTGTTAAAGGTAATTGCGACTGGAAAAACAAAGGAGCAGGGCAATTTTCAGCTCTCGCGAATCCCTTCAAGACTTGCGGGGTTACCAGTCAAAATTCCGTATCCTCCCGGCTGTTCGGCGTACGTATTACACGGACAGTATGAAGGACACTGAAACGAATCTAAGTTGAACAATACCGGGCGACAGTAGTTCAACTCATTGGTTTGCCAACCGAAAATGCCGAGCTCAACCAATGCAAAAACCTAGATAAAAACCTTGGTGCAATGTTACTGAAATAGATGTAAACAGTTCTCGCAACCGAAGAACCGAAGCAGTTAATGTGCCTCAAGTAGCAGGTTAGCGCACGAAAGATTAATTATTATTTAGGCAGCCCGTTCGATTAGCAGATTAGAGTGTAATGTATATGAGTGCTACCCTGCCAGATTGGTCCACCATCGGGAGGTCTCGTTTCCTGGTACGCAAAACATGGACAGTGGCTCGGACATGCCGAAGGATCTAGGTACGGTACGTTATTGTTCTGACATTGGCGAATTACAAAAGTTTGCCAAACGGCAACAAACAGTTGAACAAGCGAAAAAATCTAAACATAACTAATCATGACAAAAAAACTTCGCTGTCTAACGACGATCAAGGCGAAACACGTGACGTTTCTTTTGTCGTCTTGAAATGAAACTCGCGACCTTGAGCATCGTACAATAAGGCGCAACAAACTGACTGACCTTACAGCGAAAGTCGAAATCATACAAAAAAGAACTACTGTATCGTGAGAAAAAAAACTAAATATTGATCCGAAAAACTTACCAGCGACCATATGCCGATAGTGATGCACCCGTCTTTTAAATTCCAACAGTAACAAGGGTTATAAGCCGCCATTACAATAATGACAGTAAAATTACAGTCAGTGGTAAAATTTACATATCTTTCGCTTGTAAACACTCGTTGGCTGCCAGCGCTGGTAACTACACTGGCTTGTATTCGAAAACAACAATTTTATTGTCGAACCAAGCGAAAATGTCCGTCAACAACAACCTACTATTCGTTGTCGATGTATAACACAATCTTACACCACGGCTCAGTAAAAACACCGACCGAGGGTACAGCCAGTGCGGTTTCGCGTCGTTTCGATAGATTTTACCAATACACACCAGAGAACGAGAACGTCAACCCACACCACGCAGTTGACGACGCTGTACGATTTTCTATGTAATGTTTGTCCTTCAAAAATCCAGTCGTTTTAAATGTGGGACACGCCGATAAAACCAGTATTTTTGGTGCGTATAGTTGTCGGAGTGTAAACACAAACGGGCAAAAAGTTAGAACGAAATGCCTCAGCGATGACAAATTTTAGAGCAACTTTTGCGCTAGGACGCTTTCATAGTCGATTGTAAGTCGAAGACGGCGTACATTCATTCACCGAGATAGCGTTATCTAAGCTAAAAACGGCTTGCGAAGCGAAAGGCGAGAAATTTGTTTCATTGGCTTCGAAACACGCTTCGTTCGCTTCTATCACGCGAACGAATCATCAAATGACTGGCGGCTTTAAGTGGGGGATGCGGTAAGGTTGCGCATATGCCATGCCTTACCTGAGAATCGATATACTAAGGGAAAATGTAAACAGGTTTCATCCCTTGAAAAGGTACACCCGAGCACAGAATGGCTTTTTGTCCAGCTAAAAATGGAAGCAATTCGTTTCGCATCGGTTAGTCATGGCAACCGAATTCATTCAGCCATAGAAAAGGATTAAAGCGAGCAAATATTTTGATCTTTGGTGCGTGGGATCGAAACCTTTCGACGAGCAACAAAGAAGAAATCTTTTTAAATTTCGCGCTTTAATGCTAAACGCACTTTAATAAGATGTGGAACATATTTGAATTCGTTTCAGTTGCAACAAACAGATGTATTCTCTGTCAATTGTTCCAGTTTCCTAAGCTTAATTTTTTCTTGTTGCCCAAATTTAGAAACCCTGAAAATACAAAGCTATAAAGGCGGCTTGTATAACTTGTTTTTGAAAAAGGTATTTTCCGAACATGTTTCTGTTTTAAAATCGGTTTCTTTCAATGGACTGTGGAACGAGCTTGATATATATTCAAGACTATATAGATATATAGACTGTTTAAAAAATTTGCAATCACTTCGTTGAATATTTGCGACAACAAGGAACGAAGAGGAAACGAATTACTGATAGATTATTTTCCATGTTACACGTCAGTTACAGCAGTTGACTTGTGGTTCATCTGTGCTGAGAGATAATGCCTGTCTGAAGGCAAAATTTGCATAAGCTCATTTTTTTAATGCTTTTTCTCGAAATACTTGATTGTAGGGTTTGGTTGGTCGATGTCCTGATTTGGAATTGCTAGATTTTAATTTAACATTTCAACCAAATGTAATCACCAAATATGCATTGGCTGCCGCATTTACTGTACAAGATTGACACCTGAAGGTTCTGAGAATGGTGAATTGCTCCTGGCCATGTCCCAAGCAGCCGTTGAACCCCTTTCAGTTGCACCAATTGAGTGAACTCGATTTTCGCAATGGTTTTACTATCGATGAACATTTCGTGGATGGTATTACAAAGGAACGTGTAAGTATTCAAAAATTATGCCTGCCCCACTGTCTTAATGTGGTTACCGATCAACCTTTGTTTTACCTATGCCGTTTGAATTACCTCACTGAATTGTATATAGCATGTTCACCGAAGTTTACCAAAGAAAGATTGTCTTGTTTAATCAAAGCAGGTCACTTAGAAAAGCTTGGCTTGAGCCAGTGCAAACAGATATCTGATGCGGCTATTATTTTGCTTGCCGAAAATTGTTTTATGTTGAATCATCTTGATATCGGATTTTGCGACAAAGTAACTGACGATTCCATTTCGGCATTCTATTCCGAAAAACGGAAGTTCTGTATTGACTTTGTACACTGTTGGGTTAAACATCACCGTCATATCGTCCGACTGGCTGAAGCTAAAATTTACCATACCCGACGACTATGATGTGTACATTTTGTTTTTACTGTGTTTTAATTTAATGCTGCCTTTATTCATATTTTTTTTATTTTATTGTTCATGTTTGCTGTTTTGTTTTATTGTTGCTGTTCTTGCTGATGTTGAAGAACAATGAAAGTAGAACTGAACTTGAATATGATAACTGATTTCATCCATAACTAGTAGCATACAAACATATGACAATAACTTTCACTCAACAATGCTGAACATTTTCTGAATGCCTGACACTCGAATTCTTTTCCTTGTTGGTTGTTGATAATCGCTGAGAAATAGTTGCAACTGTTGAAGATTTCGTAGAATTGAACAGTTTAGCTCGGATCTCCGATCCAAATGCTGCGTACAAGTATGGATTAACAGAACTGTTGAGAATGGATAACAATGTTAACGATATATCCCATGGGTTATTTGTCGTGCCAACTGTATCCGCTATCCAGAAAACAGTTATGTAAACAACAAACACTGTGGAAATAAATACAAATTGAAACAACAAAGCAACATTTTTCTTATCTATCACGCCAACTTGCAATGTATTTTGAAGTTGACACTTTTTCACAAAGTACTGGGAGCATGTTAATATATTAATCAACGGTATGAAAACAGTGAAAAACCCACTGGCTGCTTGATGAAACACAATTGCTGAAGATTGACATGGCGGTTCTTCTTCTGCACTAATTTGTCTACATTCAAACTTCCAGGAGAAATCTGCCTTTAAGCTGAAACAGTTACAGCTAGCATCGTAAATGGACAATAGAAAACCCAAGAGGAAAGAAAAGCAGCAAACAATGTGGACTCTTCTTTTCGAAAAGAATGTGGAATATTTATCGAAGTGGCAGATGGCGACGTATCTATTAATTCCCATAATGGATATCAGAGCGAACAAAGACCAAGAACATATTTGAGCAATATAGCCGCTTATAATAACCACCAACACTGGAACATTGAAGTACCCTGCTACAGTAATGGCGAATCCGAAAGTGATTTGGATCAGCAAATACAAACAGTCCGGAACAGCGAGGTATAAAACAACAGTATAAAACGAATTGGAAAATGTTGTCTTTCTATGTTGGATGATTATGTAACACACTCTCAAATACAAGCAAAACCCAACAAGAGCGAACAGAAAAGTGAATACGGATACCAACCAAATCTGAATAGTCGAAGCGCTCAATAGGGGTATCCAAAATCGGGTTTCAGGGTCGTAAAACCAAATCCAATAATACGAATCTTCAATGTCTGTATCGTTAATTAATGTTTCATAATAAGCGTCTACAGATGAATTATTTGACATTTTTTGCTTGAGAGCAAATATAAATGCAACTGTACTTCTTAAGGTTGAAACGTATATGAATTCAGGAAGCAGATATTGTTGAATATGCATAATTACTATTGCACAATTACTAAACTATTATTTTATGATCACATGTTACGAACGTTCGAGTTCACGATTTCACATTTGAATCGAGCATAACTAATTTTATTTTCTTCAATCGAAATAGCCAGTTAAATTGTGTAATTAGAAAATCGTACAAGCTAAATTTTATTAGACCGCATTTTCAATTATAGCATTATTATTCTTCACATAGAGTTGAAATAAAAAAGTCACGCCATAGATTTCTGCCATGGCTACATTTCCAGAACATCAACTTGCCTGACTGAAATTGTCCTCCTGTTTATGGAGAGCATCGATCTATTATTCGTCGCCTTCGATTGATTTGCAGCTGTAACCGATTTCCCCGATCTGAACAATTTCGATCTGATTTCTGATCCGAACACCGTATACATATACGGATTGATGGAACTATTGAGAATCGATAGAAATGTCAAAGAAATATCCCACGGGTTGTTCGTTGTTCCGACAACATCCATCATCCAGAAAATAGCCATATAGATTACGAATACAGCGGATATTGATACGAATTGAAACAGCAAAGCGACATTTTTCTTATCGATAACATTGCGATTTCTAGCATTCAACGAACTTTGAAGCTGACATCTTTTCAAAAAATAATGAACCAGGGTTAAAATATTAATCAACGGTATGAAGACCGTGAAAAACCCGCTCATAATTTGATCATACAAAATCGCCGTCTTTTGGCACGGCGAATCCTTCAGCTTTTCCGTCATTTTGCATTCAAACTTCCAAGAAAAATCAGCCTTCAAGCTGTAACACTGACAGTAAAGATCGACTATAGACAACAGTACGCCTAACAATAAACAAAAACAGCAAATAATGTGAATTCTTTTATGCGAAAACCATTTCGAATATCTTTCGTAATGGCATATTGCGATATATCTGTTAATCCCCATTACGGATATCAGAGCGAACAGGGACCAAGTACATATTTGACCAACGTAGCCAGTGACGATCACCATCGCCATGGATACGTTAAAGTAGCCTTTGATGGTGATTCCGAATCCAAATGTAAACTGGATCAGCAGGTACACACAGTCCGGAACCGCCAAGTACAAAACTACGGTATAAAACGGGTTGACAAATGTTGTCTTCTTGTATTTGACAATGATGTAACAAACTCTCAAGTACAGTAAGAACCCGATTAGAGCGAACAGAAATGTGAAAACAGATACCAACCATATTTGACTCGGGGTTGCATTCAAAATTGGTATGTAAAAACGATTTTCTTGATCCAAAAACCAAACTGCAATTTTCGGAGCTCTCGTAGTTGTTGTAACGTTGGATAACGTGCCATTGGTCCTGCTGGATGATTTTTTTGACATTTTGGCAGGGGGAACTATACACTGGCTGACTGTCTATCAAACAAATATCCTTACTATAACTACGCTAGCAAAAACCATTTCAGACTGTTTTTCTAGCCTGTTTCGAAATATAGTAATTTATTTTTCACATGCTCTTCTTAAAATGTGCGTTCATTGTTAAACAAATAAAATTTTAATTGATAAACAATCGTCTCGTTATCTCAACAGATAAAAACTAAAATTGTGAATAAAAATTTTTTCATGTAAAAGAAAAAGCAAAAAAAAATTCACAGATTCATTGAAAATTTTCATCAATTAACAGTCAAACTGAAAGAGTAGAGATAAAATTTTTTTGGAGAGTAATAACTTTTGGTCCTTGCAAATTTAAACTAAATCCTCTGCTTTTGTTTTTTAAATAACTGCTTTATATTTAATATAAAAGAAACTTCTTGGAATGGTCTAAAATGCTTGCACGTACTGATTTGTGTGGGATTTTGCTCGTAATTGAAAATTAAATAGTTTCTATGTACAAAGTAATAATTAGAAATATTTTAATGGATATTTTTGTTTTGCAGTATGCAGAAAAATGTTCTTCAGAATAGTTCTGTTTGCTCTTTTTACTTCTTTAATCGTCAACTACTGTAATTCTCTGTCTGAAGCCCAAATATTCCGATGACAAACGAATCAGTGAGCTGAATATAGCCGGAACGCACAACAACCTAGCACTGCATGTGGCGTACGTGAAAGGTCTAAATTTTCTCATAAATCTGCCCAGAAAGTTATGCATAAAGTTTTTCGAGTGGGCGAAATGTCAAATTAGGATTTGCCAAAGCAACTAAACAACGGTATTCGATTTATCGACGTTCGCACTCGACATTCCAAGAACGATCTGCCGATATACCACGGCAGTATGTATCAGGGGGAAATGTTCTGGATCAGGTGAAACAGTTTTTTGAAATCATCCGACAAGGAATTCGTTCTGATGTCCATCAGGTAAGAGCACACACCGGAAAAATATGCAGAAGATTTCCTCACGATTTCCTCCTCTCTTAAACGAGCGCTGGAAAAGCATTCGAACGTGTGGTGGAGGGATGAGAGCAACAATCCGACCATCGGCGAAATTCTTGGTAAGTTCGTGATCACTGAAAAACGATTGAGTAGAGAACGATTGAGAATTCCTTGGCATGCATTTATTGTAAGAACATTTTTCATAAGCAAGTTATTGTAATTTGGAATACTGTAAGTACTGCAGCCCTATGAAATATTTAAGGTGCAAGACAAATGGGAAGCCACGATTGATGACAAAACAATTTTATAAGCCAAAGGCAAGGTAACACAAGCACAGTGTACATATATTTCGTAAGCGTAACACGATTTCCACTGTCTACTCCCGAAGACGATGCAAAAATACTCAACGCGTATCTCAATGAAAAATTAACCGATGTGCACCAAAGTACATCGACCAGTAAACGTCGACGTCATAGTCGTGATGAATT
>JAQGBA010000915.1:0-21551 GCA_034698125.1 Prionchulus punctatus
AAGAAGTTTTTCGACCATGAAGCGAATCAAGACCTATTTACGAGCTACCATGTCCGACGAACGATTGACTGGGCTAGTGCTGCTAAACATCCATAAAGAAATCCCTTGCAATCAATCCTTGCGATGTGATAAAAGAATTTATGGTGCTGTCTCGTCGTTTTATGTTAAACACCAAAAAATAAATGAGTCAGTAACCTTTTTGGTATAAATAAACTTCGTAGCTTAAAAAATAAATTTTTTGAAAAGAAAATTTTGTACCATTTTAAAGCCAAAAAGTGAAAAATTTTTACGGGGAGGGGCTGCTGGTCCCTCCCCGAACCTCACCCCAGGTGATAATAATAATGTTTCATATTTTTACCTTTTAGCACCCTACAGAAAAAAATCCTGCGTACGCCCCTGCTCGGCTACACTCGGCTAATAAACGCAATCGTCCAACAGTGGTTCTTAAATTGTATGAAGGGTATTTCATTGGTCATCTACTGACTACTGGCCGTAGAGACGCGTGTTTAATACTCGTTTTCGGTATTCCCTACTAGCACACTACATGGCCCACGCAGTCAGACATACAACTTGCAGTGTCACCCCGTGAGGTTCCCTTGTTAGAAATGTATTGGTGCACATTTTATGGCAACAATAGTTTCAGTTATCTGGACGACTTGCCGAAGATAGAATTTTTTTGTGCACGATTGCAACTCTACTATGCTTATTTAATGTCATTAGAGTTTTTTTCGTACATTATAAAAAATGCTCCCCCGAATTAATCTTTAAAATTGAAATGGTCTTTTGAAGATTATGACAGCGATGTCTTCTTGGAAGATGTTTGAATAAATGAACTGGAAAACAATGAAAACTTGCAGGGATCCATCGAAGAAATCGACTTTCTTGGAAATTTTCTAATTTGAGGAAAGAATGATTAGAAGTGGATCAACGCAATTTGACGAAGTGGGAAGAACTGGCTTGATAATCGAAGATGTCGAATTAACAATGAACAATGAAAACGGAAAGCCGTTATAATTTGGCAAAAGTTAAAAAAACTCATTCGATTCTTTGTTAACATTAACAAAGATCAAACGTTGCTATTGTGGTGCGTTTTTTTTCCTTCCCATTTCATTCAATGTATAACAAGGGAAAATGAAATTTTTTATTTAGTATTCAGTTTCATTTTGATTATGTGTTACTTTTACACGACAGCTTGCGAATATTTGCGGATGTTGAAACATTCGTAACTATGAGATGATATTGATTGTGAGCCAGCTAAATCTTCACCCTCTATAGTTCCTCGCTATAGTAAATTGGAAAGCTTTTCTACATGAGCGAATAAGCTATAATGGATGAAATTCTTTACGGATTGAAAAAACTTTCTGAATATCGCTTCATTCAAAAAGAATCAGAAGAGAAATCTCTTGGTAAGACTTTTATTTGAACACAGGGGCAAACAAAAATTTATGTCAATATGAAGTTATTATTTTCAGATAATAAACACGATCTTATCATCAAATCATTGAAAGCGAACTACAAAGAGGATCTGAAAGCAGTTGAATTACCATGGAGAAAGCTGACTGATGATCGAATAGCGGATTTTGAGAAATTTTTCAATGACAACATCATCATTAAAGACAAATACAATAATTTACAAGAACCAGCGTTCAGAAATATTGATGAACTTTTTGCCACTGGGAAAAAAAGATTCGTTTTAACTGCTGGTGTTGGAAGCGGGAAAACAACATTCATTAACGAAATAGTTCGCCAATGGATTGAATGCGATGCAGAATGGACGAACAAATTTTCTTATTTGTTCGTATTTCGACTCTCTGATTTCAAACATGAGGATACACGCAGTCTCGAAAATTTACTCACGACTTGTTTGGGGAGAGCAGACAGCAAATTCATTGAACGATGGTTAGATATCGAAGAAAATTATAATAAATGTCTTTTCATTTTCGATGGATTTGATGAGTTTAACCACAGCATGTGCACAGAAGTACAAGATTTAATTACCGGCACACGTTCATGCACCATTCAATCGAATGTGGTGGTGACTTGCGTCCCAGGTAGAAACTTTGAAGCGATAGATTACTCCTTTTGTCCAGACAATTATAGTGTTGAATTGGAAGGATTCACAGAACTCGGATTACGCCAACAACTCGAACGATTCAACATTGATATTGACCAAATCAGTGAAGGCATGAAAGAAATTTTAAAGGTACCGCTGGTCAATTTCATGTTTTGCTTAACGCAAAATAAAGTTGATGTCGCAAATTATTCTGTGTGCGCAGCAGTGGAAGTATTTATTCAATACAGGTTCGACCAATACAGAAAAAAACATGAAAACTTTTCTCAACTGGACGAGGAAGAACTTTTGCTAGTTTTGGGTCGGGCTGCACAAAATACATATTCGTTTTTGAAAGATAGTGATGTCAAATATCCAATGATTACAGAAGCACAACTGTCGGCAGCTGGGAACATCGGATTAGTAAATGAAAATAGTAGTTTAGAAATAGGTCTTCGTTTTCTTCATCACTCAATAGCCGAATACTGTGCGGCGTATTTCTGGTCCAAAACAAGTCCGCTAAAAGTTCGACAAACTGATTTCATGGATTACGTTCAATTCGATGATCCCGCATTGTGTAGTTTACCTGATTACGGTTCTTTGTTCGGTTGTTTTCTTACTCACTTGAACGTCGACTATAAAAAAAATTTGTGGGAAAAATTCGAATATCGGGTTCCGTATTTGGACGAATACGCCACGTTGCCCAAAAGAGAAATGAAAAATTACATTTTTGACCTGGATTCCATACCAAACTCATTGAAAGGTTCAGCACTGGAAAAATTAGAATTTCTACCAAATAAGAATGAATCTGTAATTCTGGATGGGGCTCGTGTCGAACATGGACGCAATTACGAAAGCATCGCAAGGATGAAAGTTATCATTTTTCAGATATCTTCTATTGAGATTAGTCCGGAAGTTTTTCATATTTTCGCACATGCAAATTGTGTAGAATTGAACACGTGTTCATTTTATGGCTCTTACAATTTGGAGCAAGTGAATCAATGGCCATTGAAAGGCTTCGATATTGAACGGCTGTACATGATGAACTGTGATTCGACGATTGTAATATTTTTTGCATACGTAATGAAAAATGCTACTCGTTTAAGATGTTTTGGTTGGAGACGGTTGGATTGGTCTTTCGAACATTATTTGGACAGTAACTTCTTCGGCGAAGGTTGGATTAACATACTGGAGGGTAACGAAATGTTGCTTCGATCGCTCGAGGAAATCTCAATAATTGATCACAAACCAAAAGACTTGACTAGACTGTTTGATTTGCTCGGAAAGATTGTTAATTTGAAAAAATTTGTACTGGAAATTGGAGGACGCTTTTTGCGCAAATCGGAGGAAGTCGCGTTACTTTATTCATTGAAAAATCGGACAAACCTGATAGAAACTATTGACTTAAAGGTGAGCGATGAAAATTTAAAACCGATCGAGTTCGATAAACGAACTGAATAAACATATTTTGTTTTACATTAGTTTTTTGTGATAACGTTAGTTGCTAGTTATTGATGATTAGTAAAAGAACGTTAACGCTAACTCGCTAGAATGAGCAAGAGTTTCCGATCCATAGTGAAAAGTTGAAAAAGGTAGTAACTGGGAGACGATATTGATTGTAAGGAAAGAAAATATCTTTGTCTCTATAGTTTCTCCGTTCAGCAAAAGGCAAATTTTAAATCCATGTTCAGTTTCATTTTGTTATTCATTGTTAATAAAAATGGATGAACTGTTTTATGGATTGCAAAAAATATCTACGCGCTCAAATAATGCAACTGTGGAATTAGAAGAAAAATGTCGAGGTAAGAAACTGTCCCTCTCAAAGGACCAAATAAACTAGTTTTTGAACATTTTTCAGACGGTAGACATGACCTCGTTATAAAATCTTTGAAAGCAAAGTATAGAGAACATTTGAAAACTAGCGAACGACCATGGAGAAAGCTAATGAGCCCAAAAGTAAAAGAAGAGAAGTTTTTCAATGATAATATTACAATCATCGATAAATACAAAAAAGTTCAAGCGACACCATTAAGGAATATTGACGAAATATTCGCGACAGGTAAAAAAAGATTCATCTTAGTTGCCGATGTCGGTTGCGGAAAAACAACTTTCGTGAATGAAATGGTTCGTCAATGGGTATCGAACGAAAATGAGTGGGCGAAGAAATTTTTGTACGTGTTCCTATTCCGGCTCGCAGATTTCAGTCATGACCATACAAGATCACTGGAAAAATTACTTTCAACAAATTTATCAGAGGGTGACTGTAATTTCGTTGCTAGTTGGTTGGATGTTGAAGAAAATTATCAAAAATGTCTTTTCATTTTCGACGGTTTCGACGAAATTCAAAATAGCATCGGTAAAGAAGTTAGGCAATTAATTACCGGAACATATTCAGGAGGCGGCCAAGAAAATGTAGTTGTGACATCAGTTCCAGGTTGGGCGATTGATAAAATCGATTATGAGTGGTGTTCAGACAACTTTCAAATTGAGCTAGTCGGTTTTAGCGATCTCGGAATTCGTCAACAATTGGAACGATTCGACATCGATATCGACAACATCAGTGATGATATCAAAGAAATTTTAAATGTCCCGTTGATTAACCTATTCTTTTGTTTATCGCATAACGAAGTAGATTTGACTAATTACAACATGTGCACGTCAATCGAGACATTCGTACAATATGCTTTCAAACAGCATAGAAAATTAAGCAACCAGTTTACGAAACAAGACGAAGAAGAATTGTTGTTTATTTTGGGCCAGGTTGCACAGAATAAATATTCATTTTTGCTGGAAAGCGATGTGAAATACCCTGCTGTAACACAGGCTCAAATTTCGATAGCTGTTAGCATCGGATTATTAATTGTGAATAGCGACTTGGACGGTGTACAGTTTCTTCATCACTCGATTGCGCAATACTGTGCGGCGTATTTCTGGTCAAAACGTAGTCCGCTCAGAATCAGACTAATTGAACACGTTTGGAGGGAAGTTGATTTCGCCGATCCGGAAAGGTGTTATTTAACCGATTTTTGTTCATTGTTCTCTTGTTTTCTGACTCGTTTCCACATTGACTACAAAAAGTTTCTGTGGGAAAACTTCACCTACCGAGTTCCGTATTTAGACGAATACAATTCTGTAGAGAAGCGCGAATTCAAGGACTTTCAAGTGATATTCGATGGCGTGGCAAAGAGATATAAAAGTCTGGTACTAGAGAAATTAGACATTATCCCCAAGCATAATACCTTCTTGGTATTAGAGTGGGCTCACCTCGAAGAAGGCAAAGGGTATGAAAACCTCGCCAAAATGTATCAACTCAGTCTACAGTTCTGTTCGGTGCAGATGAGTCCTGAATTATTCGTTAATCTGGCGAAGAAGACTTTTCTCGAGCTTGATTTTGTAGCATTTTATGGCACCAGCACGTGGGAACAAGTTAGTCGATGGCCGAGTTACGAATCCGAGTTTCTTAATGTACATGTTTACGATAGCGACTTCACATCGGTTATATTTTTGTCGTACATTCTCAAAAATGCTGTTCAGTTGAAATGCCTAAAATTGAAATGGTCCTTTGATTGTTCTTCGAGCGATGCACAGTTTGGCGAGGGTTGGCTCAACGAGCTGGCAAATAATCTTCAGTTGCATAAGACGATAGAAGAAATTGTTTTATGGGGCCGCACACCCCACGATTTAACAAAGTTTTTCGAACTTCTCGGAAAATTTGTCAATCTGACGAAATTAGATTTGAAAGTTACCAAGCGGAATTTGACTAAATCCGAGCACTTGGTCTTATTTTCCTGCTTGGAAAATCGTTCAAAATTAGTCGAAAAATTACAATTAGAGGTGACAGATGAAAATGGAAAAGTGATGGAGTTCTCGAAACGTGAAGGCTATAAACAGATATGTTAGTTCATTTCGAACAAGCCAAAAGCAAAATAAACCGCTAGCTGCGAAACATTCGTCACTTTGTATCAATTTTACGTATTCACTATTAAATTCAATTTACTTGCCGTTTGAAACTTTGATTCGCCCCATGGAAAAAAACCGCTTTCTAACCGAAATTTATCGACATTTCACTAGCTATTTTACTTTCCGCTATGTCGCTTGTGCACTTGCTCTCTTTTGTCAGCCTGTTTCAATTTTCTTTTGCAAGTGAAAGTTTTGACTGGTTTCTGATGTAACGAGGACTTTTTAAACTTTTGCAATATTTCAGCAGTACAATGGGATGTAATAATTAAAACTTGCGCGCTCGAAGGATCGGGTACAGATGCCAAAACGTATTTGAAAGTTTTCTACGAGCATGATCATGCTCAAGAAACAATTTTCTTGAACGACATTGAGCATGACGTGTTTGAAAGAGGTCAACGAGATCAGTTTAGCGTGGACCTCAAGCAAAATGATGTCATCAACGTCGGCCTGTACTATATGCCGAGTGCAACCCTTGGAGAACCTTGGTGCGTCGATTGGGTACGTTAAATCGTAGTTCACAGTTTAAGCTAAGAAAAACAAAGATGATTTCAATTTCTTTGCAGGTTATCATGACAAACAGAAACCTGAACAAATGTTACGTCGCTTTATTCGACAAGTGGATCCATCATTACTCTGATCCTCCGACGTATCCGAAAATGTTTCACGAAACGAATTACGCTCGATGTACTGGTGCTTACGGAGTTTGAGATTCAAATTCAGATACAAAATATTATATTAAAAGTTAACTTGAGTATTTTTTTTGTAAAAAAGTCTATTGGAATAAACTCCTATTGATATTTCGATTCAGTAGCACTAAAGTTTCGCATTCATCGACTGCGCATTGCAGAAATCAAATTAGCTAACGCCTCAGGCGTATCCAATATGGTGTCATAGTTATGGACAAGCAAACTGATTACTCCTCTTTTTTCACTTCATCATTTATCATCATACGAGTCCGTATACACCCAGCTTGAATCACAGTTCTTATCTATAGTACATAGATTTAACATCCTAGGGTGTCGTAAAAAGCTTTTAGTCGGTTCACTATAGAATGAACGAATGACTATCCCGATCATATCCTGTTAGTCATACAACACACCTACCACACAAGAAAGACATAATGTCTGTCGCATAATCGCCACCTATTTCATAAAGATAAGAAATTTGCGAACATATAAATAGGCCTTTCCAAATGTACAAAACCATCAAGTTGAATCGAAGCCTTTCAGAACTTCTTAACAAGTTGATTATCATTTCAAATAGAATTCAAAGATGAATCAGCTATTGAAGTCTTTTGTTACCGTAGTTTTCATTTTGGTATTGGAATCGAGATATTCAGGTACACTTCACGGTGTTAAAATGTGGATAAGATGCTTGTAAATGTGTTTGTGTTTAAGAATCGTCGTTCTCTTGTTATCAATGTGCTGATCCTGCGTTGCTACAATATTGGACCCTTACCGGACTGCAGCTACCTTCGAAAATCGACAAATCGAAATTCTTCGTTACTTGCGACGACATCAGCAAGCTGACGCCTGCTCTAATCTCTAACGACACTTGCCAGGACTTTTGCTTTGCAATGTACATTACCCCACTGAACAAATCTGGGGCTGGTAATTAAAAACAAAATATTTGCAAAATTCAACACGGCTTGGCAATTTTGTTTTAGCTACACCCGCCCCGGCTCCGTTATACGTTCGTGGCTGCCATAACGATTTCACAAATTTCAAGTTGTCAAACGCTCAAGTCGGATCGGACTCTACCGGTCAGTGTCAGAGTGGCACCATCACGCGTTATACAAGTTCCGGCATCAGCGTGCCTACCGACGCCGGGTACACGTGGTGCAACGTAGATCGCCCCATTGGGAATCCTATAACCAGTTACTTACCTTGCAATTACCAAATCGAGTCCATTGTCCAAACGTACAATTGTATAAGTGCGCAAAACCCCCGTAAGGCAGTAGAAAATGGTAGAGATTAATTACGATTCGGGCATGAACCATTTTTTACTTGTAGACAACTGTTACGACTGCCTCGAAGGTTCATCGGCAGCTCCATGCAAAACACCCACGAATAGCAACGGAGCATACTGCTATACTTCGATCATGAACGTTAATGGTACATAAAATTTATTTAGCTTGCGAGTTTATCTTGTGATTCAATTCGTGCCAATTACAGGTGCGAAAGTCGTAACTCGCAGTACTTCGGCCATCAATCCGTTATACCCTGGTGCGAACTCCGCCAACCAACCGACAACAGACGAGGGCAAATGTGGATCCGTAAATATCTCGTATCCACTCCAAGCTGCGACTCTATCGGTCAAAGGCCAGTACTGTTTTTGCAACAGCGACGACTATTGCAACAGCAACGGCGCAGCGAATGTCGTGTTGAGTTTCGTATTTTTATTGTTCTCAGCGTCTTGTTACGTTTTCAGACAATTGTAAGCGGTTTTTCTTCTTCGATATTTGCTTTCAACTTAGTAATACTGTTGTTTTTATGTTACGTGTAAATTTCATACGATTTTTGTTGAAGCGGATATTCTTATCATTTTTAAAATAAATGTCATAAAATAAAAGGCGATACTTCGGCATAAGCTTAAAATCTCATTCACAGTTTTCTTAATCGGTTGTTTGGACATATTGACATTTTATAGAATGTTTCTAGCCTTAAAGCCCATCTTTAAAAACGTTTTGAAACATAAATATTAAAATTTTGCTCGTTAAACAGCAGAAAGTATATTTATACTTGTTTAATAAGGCCTACACATCTAAACTAGATAGTCAGGTTCGAAATACTCTATACTCTTCTGGTCAGCTGTTGCCATGGTGAAACATCCACAAACTACTTGCCTTTTGGACATTAAAAAACAAAAAAACGGCTGAAATGTTAAAATTCTGTGAAACTAAAGTTGAGAAATATAATTTAGATGCTGAGTGCTTTATAAACCATTTCACCAAAACTCGCCCTTATGGAATGGTCCCCGGATCGCCGCGAATTCTGGTCGGTGCCTATTCGTTAGGATTAGTCTTCGCTGTACCGAAAACCGTCTTGGGAAATTCGAAAATAATCCACGTTGTAGTTTACGATTTTTGGTCCGATCTCGTGTACAAAGTGGCCATGAATCAAATTTTCCATAAATATCTAACGACCCGTAGTTCGTCCACTATGAACATTGATAACGGTATTTTCCATTTCAACCGGCTCTACGTGTACGGACGTTTCGCATCTAGCTCACATTTCTTTTTGGTCGTATTCAATTTCGAGAAACTTACATGGGATTTGTCGTGCATATTTGTTTCGAATCCGCTGTTCCCATTTCCTGTATTCTCGACAGATAATTTGTTGCATGTGATAACACAAGAACATGACAAGTGTGCTCACTGGATAATCACTGCTGAGCAAGTACTTATAAAAGATTGTTAGCCATTTTGAGGGGATTGCATAGTTAAAGTATTTCCTATTTCAGCACAGATTTTTGCCACCAACAAGTTCGGTTGGGGTCGAAAATTTTAATTCGTTTATTGGAGAACAGAATGCTGTGGACATCGATGGTCGATTTTGCTTGTATGACCTAGATCATCAAAAAATGTGGTATTTATACTTTTCGGATGGTTTCATGGAACGAATTTATTTCATGGACGTAAAACCTTTGTTGTACAACAAAGAAAATGCATCGATGAAGTGGGAGACTCTTTCTATTAACCCTAATGTTTCATTCATTTGTCCGCCTTCCATAGAATACACAAAATGCTTCATTCGTGAAGGAATTATTTATTTATTCATTCCCGAAGAAAGTTGCACAAAGGTTTGGTGCTTAAACACAAAGTCTGCCTAGCAAATGTTTTTACGTTTCAATTTTATTTCTAAGTTGTTTTTTATTTAGTGAAAATCCATCCACTTGGGTTTCTTCGACAAATCCATTGTTAGATACTGTTGCACATCATGTCTATGACAAGCCAATGGATAGTGTCATTACATATTCTGCGAAAGTGGTCAATAAAACAGCTGATTATCCGTGGGACCCTTGTTATTTATATGTAAAAAGATATGGATTTGTTTTCCCTACTTTGCAACAATTAGGATTATGTGTGGTTGGACGAAGTCTCAATTTGTCGAAAGTTTTCGCCGAAGATGATTTAACATCACTAGGTGTAACTCCATTGCTTGCTTCGCAGTTGTTTCAAAGAGCTAAATTGCTAAAGTGTTGTCATGATAAAAATAAAATCAGCTAGCGACTGAAAACTATGCTATTATTAGCAAATGAAAAGGATCTATGTCAGGCTCTAGTGCACAAAAGGCTTTTACAATAAACTGGTTCAATTGCGTGTTTAAAAAATCGACCAGATTTTCGATCTTGACTAATGTGATTTCAATCTTCTAGTTTGTATAAAGTTTTTCTTTCAGATAAATCACTTGAACAGTTAAACTTGAATTTAAATAAAATAACTAATCTGATGTTTCACTGATTTATATTCACCAAATGACACGAATATGTTTATTTAACAGATGAATAAATAAAGTGAGACGAATGTGGCGGATTTCAGACAATGAAAAGTTATTTCAGTTTTTGGAACCTGCGTCATACTTGGATTATTCAAAACAACAATTCAAAAACTGTCATTAAGTAATAATTATTAAGCCTGCTTGCGACGAAAATGTTCTTCAATGTGTTGGCTTTGACATTCGTCACCTTGTTCACATTTTGTAAGCATTTCTTCGCCAATGCTTGCCTTTATAATTTGACAACATGCATTTTTCAGGCAACTGTTTCGTTGATCATTGCGTTGGACCATGTGTGAATGACCTTTGTCCGAGCGGATTGAATAGTTACAAAGATAACAGTCCGCAAGCGAACTGTATGTGTTGTGCTCCTTCCCGTTTCAAAAGAGGTGGTAACTGAAATCACCCATACCACCCATTACATCCTCAAGCTTGAAAAGTTTATTTTTTAGAAAGCAACATTGGTCCATGTTACAATGGCCTTTGTCCTAGCGGATTTAGCTGTGCCAACAATGTGTGTACCGCATCACGTAAGAAAAGAGCAGCAGATCAAACATTCCTTATGGGACCATGTTATAATGGCAAGTGTCCATGGGATTGGGAATGCAAAACAGACGACAAAGAATTCCCGAAAGAGGGTGGATGTTACGTCACTATTAAAAACTAACTTGATCGCTTTTTTTTCGCAGTTCACATTAATGTCTTTGATGAAAAGTTGATGTAACATTGCATCAGAATTTTAGGAGACCACATAGTTATTCCAATAAAAAACGCTTTCTGCATGTTTGTCCTTGATGTTATACATCAGACTTAAATGATGTACCAGCATGTGATAGCAAGTAAATGTAAAAGAGTTGGTCAATTAACGGAATTTACTATATTCTTTTTGCTTTCTAAAGCACACTTGATGTGACTGGTGAAAGGATGAAACTTTCAAATAAGCTATTTCTTTCAACTATTCTTTGGTTTTTGAAACTATGTTCATTCGAGGAGCCCAACTATTACAAGGAAGCTCGAGGTTAGTGTAGTTACATGTAACAGACATTAACACATTAGAAATTCATTTGTACAGAAGAGTGTGGACTGACCGAAGATTCTAGTGACCGAATAATGAATGGCAGGCCAGTATATAAAAACAAGTATCCGTGGATGGTTGCTGTAAAGAATGAAAAGGGCCAGAGTGAAGACATTTTCCTATTTTAACACAGACGTATGGTTGTAACGTTGTTGTTGTTTTTTGTTGGTTAGTATATGGTAGTGGAGCATTAATAACACCACAACACGTGTTAACAGCTGCACACCTGTTTTACAGGAAATCAGAGTGAGTCGCACGATAAATTATATTTATTATAGTTTGACGAAGTGTGCGAAATCAAGTCGACAAATTTATGTAATTACCCGACTTGGATTTGAACTCAGATATGTAGCTTTGTTACTGACCATTAATCCACTCGAAAATTATATGACTATGCATGCAGTTAACTGGATCTTTTCTGTCGAAATTTTATTTTCAGGCAGTGTATGTTGATTCAAAATATTTACATTGGATTTGTCAATGTTTCCCAACCAGAACGCGTTGGTATTCAAGAAATATTCCACCCAAAGTCGTACATGCAACACAAAAAGTGGGATCACAAACTCATGCACTACGACCTCGCTATAATTAAGTTAGACAGGCCGGTATCGGAGGCGATGTTCCAAAATAACCGCGTGAGGTTGATATGTTTACCAGACGACTTGACTGTCCTGAAAAGTGACCTGGTTATTGCAGGATGGGGGAAAGGTAACATAACAAAACACAAGAGGATGATTCAGATTTAGTTTACATTTAGATAAAAACGGAAAGACCAGCGAACAGCTACTGGAGGGAAAGGTCGCTTTGTTCGACAATTGCGAAAGTACTTTCTTTGAAAGGTTAAACAAATCAGTACCAAAGAATACTTTTTGCACAAATGCCACTGTACAAGATGCTTGCCAAGTAAGTCATTGGACCATCTCCCTTCTTGATAAGTATGTACTTCAACTTTTATCAAGGGCGACAGCGGAAGTCCACTTATGCAACAAAATAGAGAGACAGCCCGAATCACAGTTGTTGGAATTACATCATTTGGAGCGGAATGCTACGAATTTCGACCGGAAAACTTAAGTCAAATTGGTATATATACGAACGTGAAACTGTTTTTAAATTGGATCAAAAATGCTACTGATTTCAAAGATTGATTGATCGATCTGATGCATAAATTTAATAAATAATTTTGGAATGACATTAAACTACATTTAATTACTGTAAATCTAATCCATTCCATATTATCGAACTTCATCCATTTTATACATATCATTGATGATGTCAATGCGGAAATAATTTTTCTGTAATGTAAATGTAAAACAAATCCAAGTAAAGTTAATGAAGCAAAAGATTCCAAAACTTCAAATCATTAGTTTAGTCTTCGATTAGTGGCAAAATTGAGTTTACAAAGAAGGAAATTTCCGATATTGTTACATTTAACTTGTTTTCTGCACCTCGCAATCTTCACTGAAAGATAAGCCCCAACACTATAAAGGCTCGAGGTTAGTTATTCTGGTATGTTCATCTGATGTTCATATTAATATAATCAACTGATTGAACGAGTAAAATAAGCATTAGATAGTCGTATTAAATACTGTACTACCTCGATTGGAGTGCACCAATGCTTTTATTATTTCCAACCCTTCAATGAGGGTGCGTCTAATCGAGAGGGTGCCTTTGTTCGAGGGGGTGCCTTTATATTTACAACTTACTTTTTTCAACAACAATGCTACTTTATTTAACAATGGTGCTACAAGACAATAAAAATACAACAATAACAACTTTTAGCACCAGTGCCTCTATTCGAGGGGATGCTTCTATTTTTTCAACAGACTCCGAAAGGGTGCCTCTATTCGAGGGGTGCCTCTAATCGAGGTAGTATGATATAAGTCAATGACTGCAGTAATGCCTTCGCTCTAGGTTCAGCCTGTAGGCGAAGTATAATAACAGTAAATGTTCAACTCAGTTAAGGGTGCGTGTTACAAACGAAGGCGGCTTATAAGCATGTGTTGCCTTTGTGTGACTAATTGATACAAATAGGTATAGTTTTGTGTTTGCAGAAGATTGCGGCGTATCTGAAGAAGCTGCACAGAGAATTATCATGGATGGAATGCCATCAGAAAACACAAATATCCTTGGTTGGTGGCAATAAGAAGTGAAAAGAATGTCGGTAATTAAAAGTTGGTCTTTTCTTACAAACATATTTATTTTTTTTACAATTTTTGTAAATATAGTCTACAGTGGTGGAGCACTAATTACTCTGCAGCTCGTCCTAACAGCGGCAAGTCTGTTTTTTAATAAAGCCAGGTTAAACTTCTTTTTAATTATTACGTAATGGGTAGGCTATAAAATTGACTTACTGACTAACTGTTTGACTAACTGACTGATATGGACACCTTGAGACACTTGTGTATTTTAGCGGGAAATTCAAAGACAAGGACTGCATGACTCCTCAAAGCATACTGGTCGGATTTCTGGATGTATCTCACGAAGAAAAATCTGGTTATCAAGAAATTTTGCACCCAAAACCATATTTTCACCACGAATCGTATGACCACGATCTGTTCGTGAATGATCTACTTAACTATAATAAGGTTAGACGACCTGTATCGAAGTCAATGTTTGACAAAAACTGTGCAAAGTTAATATGTTTCGCAAAAGCTCCACCAAACTCAGTACAACCTTTACTATCGCTGGATGGGGTAAAGGTGTGAAGGAAAAAGGAATAAGTGATTTGCTGAAGAAATTAGAAGAGTTGAATCTGAACCTGAATATAAACCCTTAAGTAGTGAAGCAGCAGCAAGTTAGCAACGACGTTTATTTAGGTGAAAATAAAGAAAGAAGCAAACATGTGATGGTTTAAGGTAAATCAGTACTCATGGATAAAGGCGTCTGTGAAACAACATATAACGAAAGATACAGGGTTATGTTGCCCCCGAATACTTTTCGCACAAACACAACATTTCAAGACACGTGTATGAACTACAAACTTTTTAGCATTTTCGTGCTTATAACTAGGCATGTAAGGTTTATTGAGGTAATTGAGTTGAACACACCACCTTTATAATCAAGTATACTGTAGGGTGATCACAAGAGAGATATGTAATTACTGGTTTTACATCGCAAGGGGCTGAATGTAACACGTATCGAAACAACCAAATCAAGATTGGAGTATCCAGCGATGTAAAAAAGTTTTTAAGATGGATTAAAAACATCATTGACCAATGAAATTACTTTCCGACGCATTATCGTGAAATAAAGTTCACTTTTGGTGTGGGAGGTGCTTAGGGATCATTTAAATGTAAAACAAGAAAAGGATTAGCTTGTGCAGTGAAACATAGAAAACGATTACCTGAAACATTTTGGTAAATGCTATTTTATTTCTGTGCATGGTAAATTTATATAATCGGACGCTTTTTGTGAAAATGAATTTACCAAATGCGTTATACTTTATAACTATATGCTCCCTTTTAAAATATTCATATCAGGAGGAAAAGTAAGTACTTTAAATACGCTCAAGGTTGGTAGTTGTAGCCCATCTACAGTAAGCAAGATTGATTTTATTGGTGGCATTTTACATTCTAGAAGATTGCGGTATTAGACAAGAAGACGAATCACGAATATTTAGGGGACAAGACATAAATAAATATAAATACCCCTGGTTGGTTGCTATAAGAAACGAAAAGAACGTTGATATTGTAGTTTCTCGTTTTAATCAGGCAGACAGTTCAGTTGCAATCTGAAGCGTGGTTTATAGTGTATGCAAGTGGCACATTAATCACGGCACAGCATGTGTTGACAGCAGCACATCCATTCAAAAATAAAACTTAGTAAGTTCAAGTTTGCTAGTCTATTATGCTTGGGCTTTGCCTTAGGGTTAAGCTTGGGCTTGGGCTTGGATTTGGGCTCGGACTCGGGCTCGGGCTCGGAGCGATACTTCATCACCTTATTACAGGGGTGAGTGACATATTAAAAATGGGTTTAACTGGTCAGTTATGAGTTTTTGCTCTGAACACGAGCTGCAAATACAACTTATTTGTGTGATATGTCCCGTTTTCAGCGTATTTACCATTTTATAACTGCCGATAACTGATAATATAATACATTTTCAAGGGCGACAGTGGTGGGCCGATTGTTCAACAAAACAAGGAAACAGCTCGATACGTGATAGCTGGCATTACGTCTTTGGGACCAACATGTCAGTATAGAGAGGTTCGTTTCACGATCGCCGTCTACACGGACGTTAAAATGTTTTTAAAGTGGATCAAAAGGAACATAAAATGAACACTCAACGCTTTCAGTCAATAACTTTTACGTTTTTTTTGAGAGTCGTACATTTTCGAGACCTGCAAGTAAAGTTTCACTATTTAAAAAAATATCGCGCTATATAATAGCAATCCATTGTTCGCCAACGTTACTGGTTAATTGCAAAATCGTCATGATTAACCCGAAAAACTATTAGACTAGTTAACTATGAAAGGAATGGAAAAATCAGATTTTTGTACGTACCCACGTTGTTCACAAAACATAACCAGTTTTTGGGTGGGTGTTGAAAGTTATGTTTTACTTACGGGTCTTGCATGTTTAACACTTTCTTTCATTCAGTAATTTTGGTTGCGCAAAGTTGAAAAATGATGAAGTTGTTCATTTTAGTCGGTTTACGTAAGTTTTACATTATGTATCATTCATTCACCTATTCTGTACAATCTAAACTAAATTTTTTAGCTATTGTTGTCAATGGGTTCTGGCCGTTATTATTTGATGAGTATATTAACTGGTCAAATAAATGAAGAATGATTTTAATTGTCATTTGGATATTTAGAGTACCGTTGGATGAATGCGCTAGGCGCTGTTCTGTGTTAGCAGACAAAGAGAGGGATAATGTCAATAAAGATGACGATCCAAACAAATATTTAGAAGCCTTTTGCAAGTATGTCGACCAAAAATACTTTTAGAAAGTTGTCTGGAAGCACTTTTTGTGTTTGTTGTCAGTGCGACGAATTCGACGTATCTCCCGTGCTTGGTTAATTGCAACGATACGACGCAAAAGTCGCTAGTGAAGAACATTTACGACTATGGTTGTGTAGAATACTACAATGGTAAGCGACAAGTAATTAGGCCAGGCATTATACGATTTTTCACAAGCTATTTTAGATTTTTTGAAAAATGACGAATGCTCACAACAAGCGCTATCGAGTTCGAGCCAACCGTCAAACGATTGCTGCGATTACAAAAGAAATTCTACAGATTTTTTGTATTTATGCAAGTAAGGAATGCAACATAATTGGTTCTTTACTTCATGTGACGTATGATCTTTCATCTGAAGAAACTATGTGAAATGCTTCGACTGTTCATATAAAACATCGGTGGAAAAGAATTGCGGAGTGAAGTTCTATGATGTGTTGATTGAGTTTATGAAGAAGATAACTCCTGATGATTTGCTGATTACAAACCAACAAATTTCGTTGGACAATTTGCCACCTGGTTGGAGGAAGTCGTGCAGCGATTTTTATTCTGCCAAACATTAATTTTAACGAGTTTTGTGACTTATTGTACCATTTTCCTTTTCCGGATCAAGTAGAATTATAAAGAATGTCAAATGAAACGTGTTGTTTGAATTGTTTTAGAACTGGACATGTTGTACGGAAAATGTTCAAGTTCATCCAATAAAACCTTCAGATTTACTCAAACTCAATACTGGTGACATATCCATCTCCACACTAGCTAACTCCAACTAAAACGGCCAGAGTAATTTATTTTCTGACTAAATTTACTGATGTGTGCTAACAGCAAGTTTATTGAGAATATTCAGGATTTAACTCTTCGTTGAAGCTGACTATTTCAAAGCTAGATAACATTTCAATGTTCCTGTTTGCCGAATTGGTTTCTTAGCATCCAATTCTCAGAACATTTTCAATATTTTCAATAATTATTTAGTTCTCAATTAATTTATTACCTAGGTAATCTTTTTACCGGATTATTAGATTTTATAAAATAGTATGTTCATGGACGGACATTTTTTCATATCTCCATAATTTCAATGTTATTTGTTCATCTACATGCAAACTCATTGAGGAATAATTGGCAAAGTCAAAGCCGTCATTTACTATTCATGGTTGCACGAAGAGGAGCGACTTTAGGTGTCAAAAGTTCCTCGATCGAAAGTAAAAATGGCGTCGACGGTCTTCACTATCGACTCTTCGTAAAGCTGTCTACATTAAATTGGTCGAAAAAGTTTGTGAAATATGGATTGGTCGATTGAGTAATTGGTTTGACACTCGATAACGCTTATCAGTTTTGCAATGTATATACATAGATAACGTTTGTAATACTATCTATCTGTAAATGTAAGTCTACTGTGAGGTCCGATTGATGAGTTGTTACTTGATTAATTATTGTTCATAAGTCATCAGATAAGAGATTCAGATTCAGATTCCCTTCAGATAAGAGTGAATTGTAAAAGTGTGTCATCTACATTGTCCCAGTAAAATTCACTTTTGTTATATACTGATAATTTTAACACAAACAATGAAGAACGAAAACCACTTATGTTAATTTAATTTACTTTCTCTAATACTGTCAAATTTTTTTGTTTTATAAATTAATTAACAAGGATTGCACCGTTACTGCAACATAGACAAATAAAATGAGTAGAAAAAACAGTGCTTTAGACACCACACCAATGTGGTTCTTAAATTTGTAATCACCAGTTTGCATAATCAGTCTATCCTGTATTTGTCGTTAGCAGACTACTATCAATCTTTAATTAAGAAACTTAACATTAGCAACACTTCATATAAAGTTATCCTAATGTGGAGGATAATGCAACGCTCTAATGTTGAAAGAATGCAGTAAGCACTGTATAAGTTCCAGTTTAGCCATATGTGAAAATCTCTGTATAACAATCGACCCAGTTTCAGTCCAAGTAAAACTGAGTTTGTATATTTCTAAAACCAATTCTGTAGTTGGAAACTTTAAAAAAAGTTCGTGGTAACTTTCATGTTTTGAAGTTTAAAAGAAAAGCTGTGTTATGCACGCCATACAGGCTGATGGTTTATCCAATTTCTTTCTCTCTTCTTTCTCTCTTCTTTTTTTTTATTTATTTTTTTAAATTATTAAAAAATGTTCCCAGTGAAAATAGAATCAAAAAAGGCGCTTTTTGGTAAAAATTTATAAATATTGCAGTTGACTACAATCTGCATTTTATTCCTTCTTGGCCAATTTAATTCAACTGATGAATGTTTTTTCCACTACCAGGTACTCGCTATTTTTGGTTACCAGCTACTGTTGCTATCATATACGTTTTGCTTCAACCATACACGACGCAATCAAATTTCCGGTTTTCAAAAATAATCCTTGTGGGTGTATTTCATTATAATGTTCAGTAACATTATTCAACATTGTCGATTTCTCTCAAACAATGGCAGTGTTATTGTGTTTGGTTGCTCTTTCTGTCATTTGTTTCCAAGTAAAAACATTTCTATGGAACTATAGTTTATCATTTAGTAGCACTTTACCTTACAAAGAAATTTCTTTTAACTTTAGTCAACCTTATCGACACCATCCTATGTAACGCAAAACACTCAAGGGAGATATTGTCCGGCCCCACCAGCAAATTGTAATGGCCAATGTACAGGACAAGCGGTGGTCATGTATTGTCATAGAGATAATCCATGCACAGCTGTAAACTATATTTGCTGTGAAACTTCGTGCTGTGTTACATCGTGCGTTTACTACGATGCTGCGGCTCAACAGAATGCCAACCATTGGTGGTGAACATTAGACAATATTGTTGGAGCTAAATTGCTGTTGTTGTTTTATTGTTTTCCAGTAAATTATGGGTCAAAGTAGCTACTTTCGGTTGTAACTGAATCATTAAACGGTAAATTATATGACTTTCATTTATGTATTGATGATGTACACAGTTGTGAAACTGCAATTTGCCTTGAAACCTTATAAGCTATTTACGTTTATTATTCTTCAAAATCAAGTAAACCGATCCCAAAATATCCATTAGAGATATATATTGAAACTGAATATGATTTTAAGAACCACCAAAGGGAATTTTATAATGAACACAAGCTTTGAGTTGGAATAATAATACAACTACTTTGCAACAGAAGTAAAATAAGGAACGTGTAATTATAACAAGTAGTTTTCATTGAAAAAATTTTCATCGACAACAAAAAATGAACAGCGATTCTACACCTTCAATGGCTGAGTGCGGCTGTCACGGCTTATTTCCGTTATGATGATTTATTATAAAAGTTCTTGTCTTCAGGAGATTTTCTCGTATATATGTATTTCTGATTTATTTGTATTGTCAGTCAAAGAGCAGAAATAAAAGGTTTATTAAGAACTGATTCCAATTCGCACATCTATACATTAAATTCCAACAAGAAAAACGATTTACAAGGTGCACGAATGATTTCGTTTTAGGTCGTTGATGAACAGACGTTGGGTAAGGTTACAGCGCTTCATCGGACCTCCGACCCTCGGACCGTGGTCTTTATCGAACGATGCAAAAATACGCCTGCGGCGGAGGTTGACAAGGTGCAAGCACAAATACCAGTGCTGCCTAATAGTGTCAAAAGCTCCTTCAAGCGAATTCGGGTGCGAGGTCACTTCCACGTGAAACCTCACTTATACGGGTTTATAACGGTGACCCTTGTCCATTGTGACGTAAATCCGACGTCGCGCGCTGCAACCTTACTCAACCCAAGTCCCACGAAACCTGAAAACAAATCCTAACTGGACAACATGAACTAAAACGACTCATTAACATTCCTGAAAGCAAAATAGTAAACTATAGACAAAAATACTCACAATGAATTACAATAAGAAAACACAATTTTACTACAAATAACAAATAAAGTTTATTACACAACTCAATAATAATAAAGCGATTTATCTACACTAGTGACAGAATCAAGTCTACATAAAATGTTCATTAATTTATGAATCACAATTGTTCACTAAATTACAACTAAATTACACGAAAATGTAATAATTATATACCTCAAACGTTCATCCAACAACACACAAATTATTGTTGATTCTTGAAGAAATTCAGCATCATATTGTTCTGTTTTAAAAATGAATTTATCAAACACGAAGTTGTGTGACGTTGAACACCAATTCGCAATTGACGAATCGTCGAGCGATAGTGAACTTTGCGATAAACTTTGCGAGATTTATCGCCATGGAATGTGTTGTAGTTGTAAAGAAAGATCTTCTAGATCCGAAAAAACTATAAGTGAAATCAACGTTTTGGTTCGGTTGCACTTTCTGCGATCGACTATTCGAAACGATGGAAAATGTTGAACGATGCGTCGCTGATCACGAAATCGCGCATCCAACCGAAATCGCTCGCTTGAGAAAACCTGAAGAAATAATGTATTTGTGTAACATTTTATACAGAACCATTGCCACGATAACGGCCAATGTATATGTTGATGTTGTGAGTGAAATTTTCTCGCTGATTACGCGTCAGCCATTAACTGTTGTTGGTCTCATGTACACTTTAAACGTTTTCCGATTCTTGGCATTGCCCGAAATCCGATTGAAGCCAGTAATGTAATGAGAAAATAAACTTGATTTTTTAATAACTGATACATAAGGACGTAGAACTCGAAATACACGGCTACATATTATAAAATGCTATTCTGTTCAACTATTATATTTTCTATTTGTTTGACGCACGATGTATAGTTCGGTGTTTTCCTTTCTATCCTTTTGTATCGGTTTTCGACATACAAATATGAGGTATTAGTATAGTATGTGTCCACATTGGGCTTAGGCTTAGGCTTAGGCTTAGGCTTATTAGTTTTATGAGCTAAGCCTAAGCCTAAGCCTTAAGCCTAAGCCTAAGCCTTAAGCCTATGCCTAAGCCTTAAGCCTAAGCCTAAGCCTTAAGCCTAAGCCTAAGCCTTAAGCCTAAGCCTAAGCCTTAAGCCTAAGCCTAAGCCTTAAGCCTAAG
>JAQGBA010000916.1:0-21527 GCA_034698125.1 Prionchulus punctatus
TGGATAAAAACAAATCAAAATCCGTTCGCTATCATAAGAGCAAAGGGCCATCACGAAACTAGCTGTTTATCGCAAAAGAAATTCGGAAAGGATTCAGTGAAAAACGACGATCAAATAATAACAGTGGTAAATTTATGCCTGAATGCCTTGTCTTTGTCCTTGTCTGAGAACGAACTAACGGGCCTTAAAAACAAGACGATTGTCTTTTTTTGCCTTTGTCTCACTTTTCAACTTATCTCAAATGTCCTAACACGAAACTAACTATGGTAGTAGTAATCGCGAATAGCCACGATTATGTATGAAACAGACAGTTGAGTTGATGAAAAGCGAAACAGCTAGAGAAAATCATGCAGTAAAAATCGTCTAGAGAAAGAGAACAAAACATCGGCGTCGAATTAAATTTATATTTAAAAAAGACAAACGTGCAAAGACAACATAGCACTCCATTCCTATTTTAACTGTTGTTGCCTTGTCTTTGTCTTGTTTTTGACTTCTCAAAAGCCAAGAACAAGGACAAGACAAAAACAACGCGTTTTTTCTCTTTTGTTCACCAAAATTTGCATAAATTGGCGCGTTTAGCGCCATTTTAAAATAAAAAGCGGTTAATGTAAAGAATTAGTGGTAATCAAGGATGATTGACCACCCACCCACCCTAGTGTAGCCGTCGTAGGGGGTGTGCACTGAGTCGATTAAGGTGAGGATGACTTTTGTCGGACGCTTGTAGGACGAGCGGTGACCATCGAAGTAGCCAATGCTGAAGCATAGGAATTGTGTGTATTTTGAAAACGGCTAATGAAAAAACTGAATGTCAGGCATGCTACGCTGTTTTGATGGATCCTAACCTTTGCTAACATTGTAAGCCACTGGTCAACTAAGCCTAAGCCTAAGCCTAAGCCTAAGCCTAAACCTAAGCCTTAAGCCTAAGCCTAACCTAAGCCTAAGCCTAAGCCCTAAGCCTAAGCCTAAGCCTAAGCATAAGCATAAGCAGAAACATAAGCTGAAAGTATATCGTGGCGATCCAGGGAGGACTCCTTAACCGCCATTCCATTTCTTAGGAATGGAAGAGTGTGTGTGATGAGATAATGAGCAAAGCAACATAAATATATTATACTGTACACATCCGGAAATACATCGTAAACCGAGCACTTGTACGTTATTGTTGGCAAAAGAAGGGCGGATGATATGCTCCAACACGTGCATTTTCTTTGGATCTTGTACTTTGCAACGAAAAGCGATATCGCATTCATCCTCACCTAGGAATGTTCTTAGTACCCTCAAGCATCTCCTACATAAATATTAGCCTTATATCTCTAAAATTGGAATACCACTAATTCTTAACCTTTACCGAATTTTGCTCTCTTATTCATATTTAGTAGATTTCTACTAATAATTAGAAACTTTTGGGCCGTCTAAATATTAGTAGTTTTCTACTAATACATTCGTAAATATTCAATGTATTAGTAGAAAACTACTAATATTTAGATGGCCCAAAAGTTTCTAATTATTAGTAGAAATCTACTAATATTTGTTAGAATTCTACTAATTTTGAATAAGCAGTGGACTTGCACCTGAGGTGATCAAAGAGATTTGCTTGTTATGGACGACGTCGTTGGTTATGTTAGCATTCGAAAAAGTTTATAATTATTATGTAAAACCTTGTGTAAGAAAAAAACCCGTTTTTAATTTGAAGGATTCAAAGAAACTTCCAGTATTTTTTAGCCTTACGATAATGATAGTAACAATCGAGCGAAAAATAGTGCGACAGGAACAATATTGAATTGTTCGCAATTGTGAGTTTTCTGACCGATTTTCTTGTCTTGGGCAGAAAAATATGTGCACAAAAATGTTTTAGGAAATTTTAAAAGACGTGTTCTTTCTATTCGAAGTAGTTTCTACTGTAATGGCTGTCAACGGAAGTCGGTATGTACTGTAGATTAATTGAAAGTACAGTAGTACTTTGAGTACAGACTACCGAACGATTGGAAGTTTAACGTAGATTGGCAATCGGCGGGCCTCCTACCATTCCGATTTTTTCCAATTGGTCAGAATGTTGGTATTATTTGTCTTTCAGGGTAATTCTTTGTTTTTTGTCGAGATAATTGTGCAAATTTCATTTCTAATTGTTTTTTTCCAGAATAAACTAAAACGTGGCAGTCATTTCTTTCTGCGTTTCGTTCTCGTTAACAAAGCTTAATTTTTGGCTATAAGACTTTTTCGATTATTTCGTTTGATAAATGCTATTAACGTTTGTGAATGTTAACAACAAGCTAAGTTTATAAAAAAGTTTTCTGAAACTAAATACTTAGTAATGTTTTTAAAATTTGCTGACTATCTTTCTAGATGAAAATTTAGAACAGTAGCTTTGAAAAAAACTGTGAAATCGTGGGACAAGCAAAAATTTTGTTTTTAAAACCAAATGAAGTGTGTTTTTATTGGGGGAAAATGAATGAGAAATTCCTTTGTCGGCTTAGTCTGCTTACATCATTGCAAAATTGCGATTTCAGACGACGAAGCAAATTTTCGCAAATTTTCAGCGTGAATTTTGTTTTCTTTTGTTTCGGTTAATTTTAAAGAACTTAGAATTTTGTCAAATTAAAATGCAAATTTTCGTTAAAACTTTAACCGGTAAAACGATTACGTTGGAAGTCGAACCGTCCGACACAATCGAAAATGTAAAAGCGAAAATTCAAGATAAAGAAGGTACTTAATATTTTTTTTTGTTTTTAATTTTAATTGCCGATTTTCATGAGTTTTTGTTATTCCAGGTATTCCGCCGGATCAACAACGTTTAATCTTCGCCGGTAAACAATTAGAAGACGGTCGCACATTGTCCGATTATAATATTCAAAAAGGTAAGGAATCCAAAAAATATTCTCGAAATTTTGTTTTTCATTGTTGTAATTTTGTATATTTTCATCTTAGAATCGACTTTGCATTTGGTTTTGCGTTTGCGAGGTGGTATTATCGAACCGAGTTTGCGTCAATTGGCGTCAAAATACAATTGCGACAAAATGATTTGCCGAAAGTATAAATTTATAAAATGCTCGAAACTGTTATAAAATTACATTTTCATGTTTTGTCTTTAAGATGTTACGCTCGTTTGCCGCCGAGAGCCACGAATTGTCGCAAGAAGAAGTGCGGCCATTCCAACAATTTGCGACCGAAGAAGAAGCTGAAATAAATGTTACGTTGGTTGGAAAGCATATTTTTATCGTCAAAATGTGTTTTCTCGCAAGTCAAGTGGCTGGAATAATGTTTTTTGAGTTGAAATAAAAAAGATTTTGTGACATTTATGCTTAAAACTAATAAAACTGAACAAAATTCGCACATCTTGCTAAATTTCAATGTTGTGCGATATAGCCAGTGAAAAAGTTGCTGCGATTTGCTACTTTTATTGATTGTCATTGGTTTACAGTGCTTGTTGGTATGTGACTTACTATAGTTGTTTGATTCTGTGGTTAAGCTGGATGTTGCTTGGTCGATCGAGAATAATTAATAATTGTAAGAAGGTACTCAAAATGGCAACTCAGACTCGCCTAGCTGGCGAATCAATTAAAGTCACCGATGACAGGCTAATTTGGATTGACTTGGAAGTATAATTGTCACTGAAGCTAATCGTTCAAATTTGAATGTTTTACGTACCTTTCATAGATGACTGGCTTGGATGTTCAGACTTGCAGAATTTTAGAAATCGCATGCATAGTGACCGAAGGTTCCGATTCATTAAAAATTGTCGCTGAAGTACACTTATATTTTATACGTTAACATTTTGATCGTTAACTTCAGTTTTGGTGAAGGGTCCAAATTTAATCATTCATCAGCCTACCCATGTTCTTGAAAACATGAACGATTGGTGCAAATCGACTTTCGCAAAAGTAAGCGCAAGTTTATCAAAACTTTTATTGTAATGCTCAGATGGCACACACTTTTGGTATTACAGTCTGGGCTGACTAAATCAGTTATGGAGAGCAAAATTACAGAAGAGCAAGCGGAGAAATCGGTTCTGGATTTCGTTAAACTTCATACGAAACCAGGATTATGTCCACTGGCTGGCAACAGCGTGCATGTTGATAGTAACTTTCTGAAGCAATACATGCCACAGTTTCACAAACATCTTCATTATCGGATAGTCGACGTTAGTACTGTGAAAGAATTGTGCAGGTTTGTCATACAGATTGATAGAAACGAGACACTAAATCTTTTGTTGTGTTATTATTTAGAAGATGGTATCCGCAAGAATTTTTGAAAGTTCCGAGGAAAAGATCGACTCATAGGTTGGTAAATATCATGATTTAATTTCGTCAACTATGTAGAACATTCAATTAAGTCTTTATCAACATGAAGACAATGGCAGTCATTGCCCACTGGTTAGATTGAACTACAACTGGTCTGTCATTGTTTTATAGTAGAGTTTGATTCTAGCCAGTGAAACATATAACACCATTTTTTACATTGTGAAATCATAAAAGACATGAATAGAGAATTTAGTAGTAACAATTTCATTCAACAACAATTAAATTTGCAATTCTTGATCAACAATATCGACGGTAACACTTTCGGAAATTTGGTACTCTTCTGGATGTTCGCTGCTGCTCGCTATCTTCTTGGCTTTACTTTCGCGTTCTCTGTGAATTTTCTGCAATTTAGCTTTCGTGATTGCGTTATCATTATCGAATGGATCATTTTCATCCGTGAGGGTGACAGGGTTTGACGATGGCGTTTGAATTCCTACTTTGTCCGACGTTGATTCACTGCCATTTTGTTCGGCTGCCGGCGATACGATTTCGGCGGATTGTTGAGGTTCTCGATTTTCTTGATTTTCTGCGTCGGTCGAACATCGGAAACATGATAATTTAAGACGATTATCGTTGTCAAACGTTAAAAACAAACATTCTTCTTTGGATACATTGCGATGTTTTTCTAATTGTTGAATCGCCGCTGTTAGTTCGGGTCGAATTTCTTCCAATAATACGTCGAAAAGCGCTTTCGGATCTCTCTGCAAAGAATAAAGATATATCCGTAGCCAGTGAACGATATTAGGTTTTTTCAAACGCTTACTTCTATTTTATTATAGCCGCTTTGTATCGTACAAATGAGTTTAATCGTATCGCCGTCTTTTACGTTGGTATCGCTAAGATAGTCGAAATCGTTTAATTGCTTGCCAGATTTGAGTACCAACAGTTGTTCATCTATGTAAATGTTTAAATTTTGCTCGATCAGAACTTTAACGAGTTGAACGCGAACGTTTATCGGCGTTTGAACGGAAAATCGTTGACCGTTGATCGTTTGGACGAAAAATTTTATCTTCGGAGCGTCGACGTACTTTTGAAATATATCGACAGTGACAGCGGTCGTTATTGTGATCGCCGACGATGTTGATGATGTCGAGTCGTGATTGGACATTGTACCGCAAAAAAAACTAGTTTGGGAGCTGTAAAAATCAACCGACTAACCGCCAGCGTAAACAAAATTGAAATAACATTCCGGCGTAGTACTTTACACATTTTCATCAATTCGTGTGATATTATATATAATTTTTAGTTTTTGCAACTTTTTCTGACAATTATTGTGAATTTCTTGTTTCAGAGCATTGGATGACATAAAAGAAAGCATAGAAGAATTGAAATATTACAAACGTGCTATTTTTAAATAAAAACTATCGAAGTACAAAGTTCAAATGAATAAAAAATACTGAATGAAATTGTTTAAAACAATTTTTGTGCACTTTACAAGCTTGAAACGAGCATCAAATATTTCGCTATAAGATGAAATTCAACTGTTTTGCAAAATGGATGAAGTAACGTCGTTTGCGGGCCCGTTTATAACGCATACAGTGAGAATTTTGGTTTCGTTCTTTCTTTTCAATCAATTTTAGAAAACAAGAGAATTTGACAAATTAAAAATGCAAATTTTCGTTAAAACCCTAACGGGGAAAACGATTACGTTGGAAGTCGAGCCGTCCGATACAATCGAAAATGTAAAAGCGAAAATTCAAGATAAAGAAGGTGAAAAAAACAAAATATCGTTTTACTTTTTTTTCAGTTTTTTTAAAACATTACAATTTTATAGGAATTCCTCCCGATCAACAACGTTTAATTTTCGCCGGCAAACAATTGGAAGATGGCCGCACGCTTTCCGATTATAACATTCAAAAGGAATCGACGTTACATTTAGTTTTACGGTTAGTCCAACGCTTAGACAGTGCTTTTTTCGGAACTATAGTGTTCGTTTATTGATCGTCTTAGGTTGCGCGGTGGCGGTAAAAAGCGCAAGAAGAAGCAGTACACGACGCCGAAGAAAAATCACCATAAGCGAAAGAAGGTCAAATTGGCCGTTTTGAAATATTACAAGGTTCGTTCGATAGCAATCATCTAATATTGTGTTGTTTGGTCATTAATGAATACAAATTTTGGTGTTTACTGATGCAATTATTTCCACTGCCTTACCTTTTTTTATTTAGGTCGATGAAAACGGTAAAATTACGCGTCTTCGCAAGGAATGCACGAGCGAAAGTTGCGGCGCCGGCGTTTTCATGGCCGCCCATTTCGATCGTTATTATTGCGGCAAATGTTATATGACGTTGGTGTATTCGGAGCCGCAAAAGAGGGAAAAGGGCGCTAGTTCCGCGCCGGCACCCGCGGCCGCCGCTCCACCTCCGCAGAAAGCCGGCAAGAAAGGCAAATAGAAAAAACAAAATTCTTGATGATTTATTCGCCTGCTTCTAACATCGGTGTGTTTGTCAATGATAAAACTGTTATGTGAAAATAAAAAATTGTTTTGATTTACCATCTTTGAATGTTTTTGATTTAAATGAAAGAAATTTCTGTACAACAATCGAGCCTCAGGAGCTGTTTTGAGGTTCGTTTATTATTAATTGTTGAAAGTGGTTCTAAAATTTGATTTTTAAACAAATTTCTGCGCAGTATTACAAACGATAATGTCATACGGTAGAGACGTGGCTGCCGTCCTCAGGGGAGTCCAACTAGTTAGCAGGGCTGTTATTCGAGAGCAGAAACGTCAGTGCGATAGACAGTGGGAAACTGGCAGCCTGAAGCCATGTTCCGAGGCAGCAATTCAAAAAGTCACGGACCTTTCAAAACGAGCCGCGGATCCACAGTCATTACAAGTAAAATTAGGTAGCAGCAGTCAGCAAGCTGCAATTGCTTGTTAGCGTGACAATTATTTTGTTTCTTCTTCCAGAAAGTTGCTTTGGACGCTGCTATGCGAGGCCAAGTTTTCATGGAAGGAATTGTGAAGGGATTACCAGTGGCTGTGTTCGGACTTCGAGCTTCGAAGTCAATCGTCGATGAGCCGACTATGAACGACTTAGCTGGCCCTGATGTCATCGACGAAAGCGCGAGTAAAATAATGCCTAGTGAAACTATTTCACTCGACGCCGACATCCTTAATCCGAATTTAACCGATAAATCCATTCCGATCTCGCCCGATCTTGTTGAAGCGAAATGCAAACTGGAAAAGCCACAACAAATTGATAAAATGGATACGAATCAGTTTCAAGTTGCTTCAATGCAAATTCCTCCCGTTTCTGAGAAAAGTGAAAAACCTGATGTTGAACCTGAGTTGAAAATCCTACCACCGATTGATAATTCGGAAAAAAGCAAGGAAACTGTCGATTTTTCTCTACGTAGCGAAAAAATTGTTGATTTGCCTCCAAAAAGCGGGAAAAGTGTTGAAGTATCTCGAAAAAGTGCTGAAACTATTGCAAACGAGCCATGGACGAATGTAAAGCAAAAGTTGAACGAAACGTCGAAGGAGAGAAAAGTTCCAAGCTCAAGAATTTCTCGATTGGCATCATACGGCAGTAAGCCTCAGGCGGTCAGAATGATAGCTTGCAAAGTTACAAATTTTGCTTCTTCATAGATTTGGCTGTCGGTCTTGGATTTGGAGCTTTGAGCGAAGTGACGAAGAGAAGTTTAGGTTTCGGGAACCAAAGTATTGAAAGTTTTATCGTTTTGCCCGTAAGTTTGCTAGACGAGTCTTTTTTTAGCTCAATCGAGCGGCGTGTTGGATCAAAATCCATTTCTAACGGAAGATAACGCTGAGCGCATCGTGAACACGCTTTGCAGGGTTCGAGGAGCAGCTTTGAAACTGGGTCAGATGTTAAGCATCCAAGGTACGATCATTGACCCATGCAATATGGAAACCTGTTTTTAAACTGTACTGTACTTCTTCAGATAACGCTCTTATCAATCCTCAGCTTCAAAAAATCTTCGAACGAGTTCGATATGGAGCAGATTTCATGCCTGCGAAACAACTAGACGTACTGTACTATGTGTCTACTGCTATAGCTGACCGAATTATTGTTGGCCATTTCATTTTTAGAAAACTATAAGGAGCGAGTTAGGGGACGAGTGGAGAAGTTTGTTCAAAAGTTTTGAAGATATTCCGTTGGCCGCTGCGTCCATCGGCCAGGTGCATAGTGCTGTTCTTCCAGATGGTCGCGAAGTGGCGTTAAAAGTGCAAGTAATTTTAAAGTTTCATTTTCGGACAACTATTAAGCTTAAACCGTTCCATAACGTCCTCGCTTTTTTCAGTATCCTGGCGTAGCTCAAGGAATCGAGTCGGACATAAGAAATTTAGTCGGCATAATGACTTTAGGAAACTTTTTGCCGAAAGGATTGTATTTGACTAGCTTGATTAAAGTTGCTCGACAAGAGTTGATGATGGAATGCGATTACCTCAAAGAAGCTGAGTCTGCGAAACGATTCAAGTAATTACGCTTGTCACTGCCTAGAATTCTTAAGCCACTAAGAGTACCCTTTTAGCGCGTTTTTTCACTGTCTACGACCACTTTTTTGTTTTCTAGAGAACTTATTGCTGACGATCCGTCCTTTTATGTACCTTACATTGTCGACGAACTGACTACTAAACAAATCTTGACTAGCGAGCTAATTTACGGTTTACCATTGGATAAGTGTATCGGTTTGGATCAAGATACTAGAAATTGGGTACTTTTTTTATTTCCCGATGCCTTAGGCGTGAGATCCACTTCTAAAAACGTTTTACCTTTAGTTGGGTGAAAAAATTTTACATCTTTGCTTGCGTGAATTGTTCGAATTTCGATTCATGCAAACAGACCCGAATTGGTCGAATTTCTTCTATGATGCACGATCTAAACGAGTGAAACAAATTTCTACATAAACTGTTTGAACTTCATTGCTCAATTTTGTTCTTTTTCAGATTATCCTTTTAGATTTTGGTGCATCGAGAGATTTTAGCCCTAAGTTCACTGATCAGTATATGAAGATTATAAAAGCTGCGGCTGATCGAGATCGAAATGCAATTTTAGAATATTCGAGAAAAATCGGCTTTCTCACTGGCTACGAATCTAAAGTGGCGATTTACATTGCATTAAAAGTTGATTATCCGGTTCAAAAATGGAAACTTTCGGATTTTAGATCATGGATGAAGCCCACATAGACGCTGTACTGATTTTAGGCGAAGCTTTTGTCTCAGACGCTCCTTTAGATTTCGGTACTCAAGATACCACGAGAAGAATCACCGAATTAGTTCCAGTCATGGTTAAGCATAGGTGAGTCATCGATTCATGTTTTTGAATTTTGTTGACTGCACAACATAGTCACTGATGGACTATTGTTTGTTCAACTATAGTCCATTAATAACTATTGTCTTAGACATAGTTCTCCATTCGTAGTATGAATTAGCTCGTTAGATCAAGATCTATAGTTATAGTGCCTACGTGTCATATAAAAACAAATTACCAGCAACTATACCTACTTTCACTGACCATTTAATTGAAACATTGAAACATCACCTTTCCAGGTTGACACCACCGCCTGAAGAAATTTATTCTTTGCATCGAAAACTGTCTGGTGCATTTTTACTATGTGCAAAGCTAAAATCGCAAGTGTCGTGCAAACCATTATTTGATAAAATTTACAGAGAATATAAATTTGAAACTGAAATATAAAACTAATGTGCCGTACACTTGTTTAATTTTTTACTTTTCAAATCAAGTTTATGAAATCAAAATAAAAGTACAGAAAGTCGCGAAAATGTGTTTTAATAAACAAAAATAAGTAATAATACAAGTAACGAATGAAGGAAATAATAAATTCGTAGCAAACACAAATAAATAGTAAAATTTACAGATAATCACAAGTTTATTTATTCAGATTTTATCGGCGCCGTCATTCCAGGGTCGCACATTTTCAAAATTTTCTTCGGCGGTTCGGGATTAGCTTGTGCTTGATTAGATTTTTGATCGAATTGACTCGATTTCGTTGATTGCGCATGTTTACTATTCAAATCAAATGTAGCCATTGTTTTAAACGTTGACGTGCGTTTTATCGAAGGTGGTTGTTTTACGGCTGAAAATTGCAAGAAAATTGTTTCAAAACCAAACTGTTTGGGAAATACTTACACTTCATTTCTGGAATTGCTGAAGCAAGCGGCGGTGAAGCTTCTTGATCGGCTGCGACGGAACCGTCCTGCGATGATAACGTTGATGTCGGTTTATTTGATTTAATATCACCACACGTAACGACACAATTAAGGCAATGAAGCAAACGATTAGGTAAACGTATATAATTGCGTCCATTATTGAGAGTTAGTTGAAGAACCGACCGAACTGCCAAAAAACAAAACGTTAAAATGGTTTCTTCGCATCACATTTGTGTTAAGTATGGAAAAACAATTTGTTTGCGCCTCGCAAGTCTCCAACCAATTTGCAAGTGGATTAGTTAAAAAAACAGCTTGTTTTTAAAACCATTTTATTTCATGAACAACCAAATAATCAAATAAAATGAATTAGTAAAAACAGAAACACAAATCTCGATCGTAATTTCAAGTTTAAGACCAAGTTTTGCTTGATAATTGTAACGACGCTGCAACGCGGTTGAACGACTTCGCGAATCGTGATTAGTCGTTCAATGCCTTTTTCCATGGGTTTCGGATGTTCTTTCATCGATTGCAGTTTCGCCATTGTTTCTTCTCGACAGTATCGGTTTCGTTCGAAAATTTCAAAAAGACAGCTCCATCCATTGTAGCTAAAAACGAATAAACGAATGTTAGACCGACGGCGACGCACCACAGCAAGACAGGTTCGAAATATGGTTCGGATACGTCGTGATTCGGCAACATAATCGTTCGGCGTTGAAATATTCGTAAACGACGACGCAAACGGCGATCAAAACCAAGTGAACGATTCGAAAAATTTGTAAAATGCGCAACCACTGTTCGATTTCCACGGTCCGCATCAGGCTTGGCCGAAGTTGATTAAAGTTGCAAAGACGCCGCCGACGATAGCGATTAAGAAAAGTATGCGAGGATTGCAATTGCGGACGTCTTCGTTTTCCCTTAGGCGATTTGCTTTGGCGCGACATTCTCCATACTTTCGTAAATTGTCGTCGAACTTCGTTCCGTTCGGTAAATTCAAAATTTCCAGCACTTTCGCTTCGTCAACTTTCATCGCTCTAGCTTCGGGTGCTCGACAGAATAGGTGCTTGCCATTTACGGCGATAGCGTTTTTTGAATGCGAAATATTGCTAACATGCGGCGATACCTCATTATGATAGATTTTCGTTGGAAATAACAACGTGACGACGATTGCCAAACTTACGTGAGCTTTAATGAGAGGCAAAACAATATATCGACAACGAAAAACCATTTTTAAACGAAAAAATCACAGCGAAAATTGATCCTACCGACCTCGACTTTTCTTTGTAATATATTGAATTTCACTTTACAGCTTGTTAACGACAAAGAGTGATGCAATAAGAAAAGAAAATTGCACATACGTTGAAAAAATAGTTGCAAAACTGACAAAATCATTTGCTTTGTCCCCTATTATTTTAATATTAAACGGGAATTCGCGCTTCCGGTTTATACTGTATGCTAATAATTGTGACTTTTGCGTTTTATGACTCTGATCTGCAAGTTAAAACAAATTTCGCGTAGTTTTTAGTTCAATGTAATTTCATCAGCCAAAAGTGTTTCCGCCGCGCTCGATCGTTCGTGCGATTACGAGAAATTATTTCTCAGTAAAATTTTAAATTCCGATTTTCTTTTAGTTTTCTTGATTCTGCGCGTCAGCGTTGCGTTTAATTTTCGCCGGTAATCAGGTAGAAGACGGTCAATTAACGGATTTTATAAAAAGGTGAGCCAAAAACATAATACTTAATGAAATTTTGTTTTTTACAGATTTCAAATTCTCTTGTTTAGAATCAGCGTTGCGTTTCGTTTTACGTGTGCGCTCGTTAAATAATTGAACCCCGAATTTTCGTTAATTAGCTTCTAAAAATTGCGAAAACATGATTTCCCGAAAGTAAACATTTTTGATTTTGTTTATTTGCTCTGAGCTTACTTTTAATTGATAATTTGTTAATTAAGGCAGTCATTGGTTTTTAAAAATTTGATAAACGTACTCAGCCGTCGCTATAAGTAAGTTTATCGGAGGAATTTGTTTTTTTTCTTAATTTCGTTTCACCATGAATTAATTTGAAGAACCGAGGGAGTTAAAGGAGCCGTTATCGGTATCGATTTGGGAACGACAAATTCTTGCGTCGCTATTATGGAGGGCAAAACCGTTAAAGTAGCCTAAAGTTTGTTGTTTTTTTACCGCTAATACGACACGTTTCTCGATGTTTAGGTAATTGAAAACGCCGAAGGTTCGCGAACGACGCCCAGTGTAGTCGCCTTTTCGGCCGACGGGGAACGATTGGTCGGCGCACCTGCGCGTCGTCAAGCGGTCACCAATGCGAAGAACACGCTTTACGCGACGAAACGATTGATTGGACGACGTTTCGATGATTCGGAAGTCCAAAAAGACATGTAAACTTGCTCTTTTTTCTTCAAACAAAATGCTTGACTAACTAAGGCACTTAACGAGCCTCTATTTGAGCGCCAACGATTGCTAATTAAACAGTTGCTGGCTATCAGTATAGGATGTTTCGCTTTCCGGTTTGGTTTTGAAATTGAGACCCTTAACCTGGATTTTGTTTTTCAGCAACATTGTCGCGTACAAGATCTTGAAAGCCACCAACGGCGACGCTTGGTTGGAAGCCCATGGCAAAGTTTATTCGCCTAGTCAAATCGGCGCGTTCGTTTTAGTCAAAATGAAAGAGACGGCCGAAAGTTATCTCGGTACCAAAGTTAAAAACGCCGTCGTTACCGTTCCGGCCTACTTTAACGACTCTCAACGACAGGTTTTTTGTTTATCTTTAGTTTCAAATTTGTTTTTTTTGTTTAAATAATAGGTTCTTTTTTATTATTGAGGCAACAAAAGACGCCGGACAGATTTCGGGTTTGAACGTTTTGCGAGTGATCAACGAACCGACCGCGGCGGCTTTGGCTTACGGTTTGGATAAATCGGAAGATAAAGTGTAAAAAATTTTTTGTTGTTTTTTCCCTTAATTATTGTTTTTGTACCCGTTCAAACGACTTTTTAGTATTGCCGTTTACGATTTGGGCGGCGGCACGTTCGATATTTCGATTTTGGAAATTCAAAAAGGCGTTTTCGAAGTGAAATCGACGAACGGCGATACACATTTAGGCGGTGAAGATTTCGATCACATTTTGGTCACACATTTAATCCAAGAATTTAAACGCGAAGTAACCGATCATTCACTAGCTTATTACATTTTTGATATCGAATTTTGTTTTAAATTTTAGCAAGGTGTAGATTTAACGAAAGATCCAATGGCCATGCAGCGAGTGCGAGAAGCTGCCGAAAAGGCTAAATGCGAATTGTCGTCATCTTTGCAAGTAAGCTAGCTAGATTCTACGGTTCGCATAACACTGTAGTTTACGTGGTATTATAGTTCGCAATTCGAGTTATTTTCTTTCTTATTACTCCTACGCTTTTATTTTTAGACTGACATTAATCTTCCATACCTTACAATGGACAAGTCGGGACCGAAACACATGAACATTAAATTGTCTCGAGCTAAATTCGAATCTTTGGTTGCCGACTTAATTAAACGTACGGTCGAGCCGTGCAAGAAAGCCATGCATGACGCCGAGGTTAAACCGTCCGATATCGGCGAAGTTCTGTTGGTCGGCGGTATGACTCGCGTTCCGAAGGTTAGCAACATTTATTTCGGTCCGGTCTTGCGACAGATTTGTTTTTCAACCTCGTTTACAGGTGCAACAAACTGTTCAAGATCTTTTTGGCAAAACGCCAAGCAAAGCTGTTAATCCAGACGAGGCAGTCGCCATCGGCGCCGCCATTCAAGTATGATCAGAAAAATATATCAACGGGCGTTTCCATTTTTTTCTGCGGCCTTTGAGTGATTTCCGTCATAATTTAGGGCGCAGTTTTAGCTGGTGACGTCACGGACGTGCTACTTTTGGACGTTACGCCGTTGTCGTTGGGTATTGAAACATTGGGCGGCGTTGCTACGAAATTAATTCAACGTAACACCACGATTCCGACGAAAAAGAGCCAAGTAAATTTTTAACTGTAGTTCTCAAGCAATTATTTGCACATGTTACTATAGTTCACAAATGGTTGCAACTCGAAGGAAGAATAGTTAAAGAAACTATACCCTTTTTTAGGTATTCAGCACGGCTGGCGATGGTCAAACTCAAGTAGAAATTAAAGTTTTGCAAGGCGAACGAGAAATGGCTACGGATAATAAATTGTTAGGACAATTTTCGTTGGTAAGCTACATATTTCTTGACGTTAGAATTTTATGTTAGCCATCTTTGAAATGAATCAACAAAATGTTTTAAGGTTGGCATTCCTCCTATGCCGCGCGGCGTACCTCAAATCGAAGTTACTTTCGACATCGATGCCAACGGTATCGTGCACGTTAGCGCTCGCGATCGAGGCACCGGCAAAGAGCAAGCCAGTAAGATAAATTTGTTTTTTTTGTAAAAAATTCTTTCAAGGTAATCGCTGCGTTTTAGTCGTTATTCAATCCAGTGGCGGTCTAAGCAAGGATCAAATCGAAAACATGGTTAGAGAAGGCGAGAAACACGCTGCAGAAGACAAAAAACGAAAGGTGCTTTGGCTTAATTGACTTATTTGCTTGTTACCTTTGGAAATTTACATAATTTGTGTTACAGGAAACTATCGAAGCCATCAATTCTGCTGAAGGCATTGTACACGACGCCGAAGCGAAATTAGATGAATTTAAAGCTCAATTATCGAACGAAGACGTAAGTTAATCTTTGTCGTTGCTTCAGTTGATAACTGTCTGCTTTCCTTTCCTTGTCTGTAGTTGCCAATGTAGAACTGTTTTTTTGGTTAGGCTGACAACTTACGTAAGAAAATCGGAGAAGTTCGCGAGATTTTAGCTCGAAAAGATACGGAAACGGCTGAGAATATTCGTCAAGCGGTGACGAAATTGCAACAAGATATTATGCGCGTTTTCGAAGCTGTTTACAAAAAGGTAGTACAAACAGCGAAAAAATCTGTTATTTATTATTGTCACGGGGTATAAAAAACGCTTTTTATATAGAGTGCTGCTGAACGAAGCGCGCAAAGTTCACAATCGACCGATAGTACGGCATCCGGCGGCGAAGGAGAGAAGAAAGAAGAAGAGAAAGATAAAAAAGAACAAGAAAATAAATGAAAAGGAAATTAAATAATTATTATTTGTTTTTTTTGTTGTTTTCGTTTGATGAAAAGGCTATAGTTGTTAGTTTGAAAAATATTCACCTTACAATGTGTTCGAAAAAGCAACAACTAAGGAACCAGAAGATGCACAAAAACATGCTTCAAATTGCGCCATTTAGAGCTAAAATTTTTTCAGACGTAAAAATTGTTCTGCAAACAAGCTAAAGAATCGTCCATCGCAGTTTTGGCCACTTTACACAAGCTTTTTTTGCGATTACTGGCTAAAAAATGTAATTTTATTTTTTCAACAACAAAACTTAAAAATTGGTTGATGATACTGATAATGAGAACATGTACACTTAAAACGAAGAAAAAAAACTTGAAATCGCTTATAAATTACAAACAACAGCCATAAATTTATCGAAAGTCCAAAAACATTCATTAAATCACCTTTTTAAGCTAAAAATTTTAACTTTTGTAAGTTGCATCGTACAAACTATCAAAATGGGTCCAACTATAAATTGACACTACAAGACCAACGTAAAATCCAAATGGCTCGCTACAAAGAAAAAAACAGCAAAAGAAAATCATTTATGATAACACTTTTCTATTCCGACGCTAAAATTGCGTGTAAATTAAATTAGATAGAACACATGAAATTGCGATGAAAATTTATAACACTAAACCAGTCGCTTACTGTACAAAAATATATATGAAGCAAAAAAAATGAAAATTCTGTCAACGATGGTATTTTTTGGTTCAAGCTAAAAACAGCCAATGACGCCATTGCTCCAATTACAGTTGCGGATGAAGGAGTTGTCAAGTCGAACGCAAGGGACATGTTGCTTTTCCAATAATAAAATTGTCGAAGTTCAGAAGTACATATAAACATTTTTAGCGAGAAAATCGTCATAAAAAGCCTTGGAAAAACAAAATACATGTCGATGCACTAGTGTTTGTAAGACAAATCCGATTGTAACCGAATTGTCTCGCCAACTATTGGAGACGAGACCGTCACTGGCTGTCATACATAACTTGTTTTAAAAAAGGTTAGCTCGACGGCTCAGTACCATCGATGACGACGCAAAAAGTTAGTTTCTCGTCGTGTGTCTATTTTCATGTTGGACTAAATCGTTTGAACACTGGAAACGCCTGTCGCAATACGTGCATCGATAAATTGTCGACGCCGCTGGCTTTGTCGGTGTAGAAGCTTTAACGGGCGAATGCCGATGTGAAGATGACGACGACGTTTCGAAATGCGCAGGTTTCGAAAAATGACTCGATGCGTGAACGACGTACGACGATTGTTGATTAGTACAGTAGCTACAGTACGGGCATTGACGAAGATTATTGTCGACCGAGACTAACGACGACGAGTCGGTGGCGATCGAAACAAGCGACGAATTAATCGACGACGAATTCGTTATTGCGCCCGTATGTTTGAAACTGTGCAATTTCAACGCGTCTAAATTGTCCATTTTGTACGGGCAGAAGAAACATTGGACCATCGACGGCGGATCGACGTTCGCCTCGTCGGGAAATCGGGGCGACGGCGAATTGGACGCTTCGTCCATCAGTCCCCTCGAATGGTCGCCCGACACAGGCGCGCTGAATCGCCGCGACACTTGTTGTTGATGACGATGGTTCGACGACGACGACGCCACTGGCCGATTCGACGTCGCCGCATCGACGTCCCATTCCAACGCCGCCGACGATACGGCCTTGCTCGGCAACGCCTTGCGTCTGAGGCGCAATCGAATATGATTCGACGAATCGTCGTTGTTCGTCAATGACGAAGAATGTACCTTCGTCGTCGGCGAATTCGTGGGTAAAACGCAAACGATTTCCTTTGGTTTAGTATCTACGTCGGTATGAACGCCGTCGACGTCCGGCTCCGGCTCGGGCGTTGCCGCGCTAAATCCGCTGTTACGGACGGCGCCGATGACGTTGTGCACAATGTTCACGTGCCGATGAATAGCGTAGCCGTTGGTGAAATGAAGCCCGCAATATTGGCACGTAAAACGAAATCCGCTGTGGACCATTTTCGTATGCATACGCAACCCGCTGTGAAAAGCAAATTTCTTGCCGCACTTGTCGCAATCCAACGACGGCAAAGCTGGATTACGTACAATCTTCATCGTCGTTCGTTTGCGAGCCTTGCCGCCGCCCTTCGTCGCGTGCGTCGCAGCCGCTGGCGCCGTCGATCCGTTCGTTCTTCCGCCGACGCCGACGACGGCGATGGCGTTTTGTATGATGTCGCCTACGTCACTCGGATGATACGCGGGCGGCTGATAGTTGAGCGATAGTTGGTCGGGAATCGCCGGCTGGCGAGTGAGAACTTTGACCGCCCGACGCTTGCGTCGAGCGTTTATGGCTTTCTTCGTATTCGATTTAATTCCGTTGACCGTATAGCCGTTGCCTTCGGCGGCGGCGACGTCGGGATGCTCGCGTTGAACGTGCAAGAATAACGCGTAGCCGTTGGTCGACGTATGCGGACAATGTCTACAATGTATTTTGTATCCTTGATGTTTGAATCGTCGATGTTGATCCAACGCGAACTGAGCGGCGAACGATCTATTGCACTCGACGCAAAACCATTTCGGCGTAGCTTTCTCTTCGTCGCCGCCTCCGTTGTTCAACGTCGAATACGCGTCGACGGGCGACGAGAAGAAACTAGCCGCCGACGTGCCGGGATAACTATTGTACGTCGCGTCGGCGACGTGTCGGCGTCCGTCGGGCGACGGTATGATTTCGGGACTTCCGGGAGGATCCAAAAATTGATACATTTTCGTTTCGAAATCAGCCATCTCATCGAAAACGTTATGTTCTTCTTCCATTTTTTGTTTTAAGACCTAAGTTGAAATGTAAAATTAAGAAAGTACGATTTAAAACAAAAAAGTGCTTTACCGAAATGACTTTAGCGTGAAGACGAACTTTGCGGGTCAAATATGTCAACTAGAGTACCATTAACCTAAAATGTTAGAAATGTTAAAAAATGTTATAGCAACACAATTTTTTTTTAATTACGTTTAGTCTTTGGTAGATAAATATGTGAGCTCTTTTCTTGTAATTACCATATTACTGGTCGGAATTACCTTTTAAAACTAAAAATAGCAACAAACTGTGACGGAAAGGACACTTTGTAAGAGGGCATGACATGTTAATAGTGAAAAATGCTTGTCTACAGATAAAAAGATCATTGAAGCAGCAATCTACATATAAGGTTCTGCAAATCAAAATATCAAGTTGGAAAAACAAATTTTTATTTATAGTCTTTGCAAGACAGATAAACGCATTTTACAAAAGATATCGACGCTACGAGCTTTCAACATGCCTTGACGACGGTTCCAGTGATTTTAGCAAAGAATTCACATCTTCTAAACGATTTTTCAATGAAATTTTCAAACTGTCAATGGCGTTTCGTTCATCGGACAACGATAATTGGGAACATTCGATTTGATTTTGCAATTTAACGTATTCCGACAACTGTTGCAAGGTAGTTTCTTTGAATTTCGACGAAGGCGACTTCGGCGCCGATGATGTCGACTCCTCGATAAATATTTCGCACGGAAATAATTTAAGAAGCGGATCGTTCGCTCGAATATTCGATAAATCTTTCAACATTGCATCGCCGTCCGGCGGTTCGGGTAAATCAGCTGGACAAACAGCCGAATGATTATTTTGTTTGGTTCTTGAGAACATTTAACTGCGATATAAAAATTTTTAATTTGGACAGAAAATGAAATTTTGTAAGTTCGATTAAGAAGAAACGTTAAATTTACTGCGCAATGTAATAACTTTAAAATCGGCTAATTTCGAATGCAAATTTAATCGCAAAATTGTTGCTGATAAACCAGTGTGATAACAGAAATTTTCACAAAAACAGCAGAAAATCGATATCAATTTTGATATAACGCCGCTTGGCAACCTAAATTAGTTTTGCATTGGTATACGATGGTTCACAGACGTTTAACACTTTAAAAGAGGCGGCTAAATGAAAAATCTGAGCATAAATTTATCGAATTGTTTCAAATTTTCAGAGAAATTTACAATTACTGAATGGGAATGACATCAAAATCTCTAATTATGTTATGTTATCCTTTACAGAAGCAGTTTTTGTAATTGTGTCGAATTTATGATGCCTCAATTGCAAGTGCATCACTTTGTACTGTATACCTTGTACTTTATACTTTTAATTGTCAAATATAAATAAACCAATAAATTAACCGATGTTTTGAATTTTTACGAACGAATTTTTAATATCTCATAGAGGATTAAATTCTATATATCATACAAAAGAATCGAATAAAAAACTTCAAAATTGATTGATTTATCGAACTTTGAAAATTAGGCGTGTAAAGTTTATAATAAGTCGCATTTCATTGCGCACGACAATAAATATTTACAACGAAACAAAAAGTAATTCATTCAACGAGAAGTACTTTGGAGAAATGATAAATGTGATTGTAATATGTGAAACATTTACAGCGGATTAATGGGAAGTATTTTCTTTACAATTTTATTATTTGGCAATATTTTCAAAGAACCTGAAGGCAAAAATATTACTTACGCTGGCTATATTTGAAACAGACTGACTGAAACACGCTTGAAGAATGGAGAGAGTATAGGAACGATTTTAATCAATCTGATCTCAAATCCTTAAGAAATTACACTGGCTCAGTGGAAAGTAATTATGGATCAACGGGAAGTACATACAAGTGCAAGTTCCCATTGCACCCGCGCTCATCTCTTTGTATGATTCCTTGCAAATTTAATTTACCCTCCATATAAAATCGAAATAGAATCTAAATCTAATATTACAATTATAACTTTCGTTTGATAAATGCTTTCCATTGAACCAGAACTTCAGCTAATAGCCAGGGAAATAGTAACTACAGTAAAACCCCGGAATCCGGACGCCTTGTGGGACTGATCCAAGCCGTCCGCATTTCTGGGGTGTCCGCATTTCTGAGGTTTTTGTTTTTATGCAGAAAAAAACATCATGAAGCATTTGGAAGTGTTTTAACAACACTTCCGTTTATTTTCTTTGACTTTTGGAGGCTGCAGAAGTTAATAAGCATGCTTTACTATTGAAATTATTTGCTATCTTTTCAATCTAAGTTGGTTATCAGGCTTTTGAGTGTAAGTTATAAACACGGCACATCATAGATAAAGCGTGTCCCATAAGTAAAAAAACTTTTTTTCTAGAACCAATAACTTTATTAATATTACAGATATCAATATCAAATTTTCACAACATTTAACTCCATATGTTAGCTATAATTAACTATTTTTTAGAGGCGCCAGGACACCGCCGTATGCTATTTTTCTTAGCTGCTTTCTGGTGTTTTTCATAAGTGCTTGTGCACTGTCTTACGCAACTTTAATTGATAAATTTTTCTGTATACGTTTGAAAGACGTCAAAGATACTGCTGGATTCTTTCTTTTACCATATTGTGCTTTGCATAATGCCCAAAACCGTTCAATGGGACGTGCTTGTGGGACATTGGGAGCATTAGCCTTTTTTTCAACAAAATCTATGTTTTCCCTATGCAACCAGTTCTGAATGATACCTGCATAATGTGAGGATGCAAGATCAGGCCAAAAGAGAATTTCATTGATGTTATGATATTTCTTGATAAAAGAAAGCAATCGCTTCTTCAGACACTGCTCTAGATAAATCTCAGAATTAATTGTTCCTTTGCAAATGTATGGCTCAGATGTATTGCCATGCTCATCTAAAGCTTGCCAAACGAGAAACTTTTTGGGAAATTTTTCTTTTGGTTTAAACCTGATATCATCGGGAACCTCAGATTTATTTCTACAGTGATAATATTTGTCACCGGGGATCTGACGCGGATCAACAGGAACATAAGTTTCATCGTCAATGATTAAAATTTTGTTAGCACCTGAAGGCAACAATTTACGATAAATTTTTCTGCATGCTGTCTTTGCTCGCTGCTCCTGATTCTCACTGTACTTT
>JAQGBA010000917.1:0-21526 GCA_034698125.1 Prionchulus punctatus
TAAAAATTTGAACGTTACTCAAACTCAAATCATACTCAAAAAAAATTTGGGCATTTACTCATACTCAAATTCAAAATGTTTGAGTGCCCATGCTGGCAATAATGTACCAAACTGGAGTTCAGAAATGATTTGGCTATAGGTCAACAGAGCCAACTATAGGTTGAAATGAATGCCCGACTACAGTTTGTAGCGCTAGTCGCTTTCACAATAGTTACATGTTTGTTTTGGGTTACTGTACATATCTTGTTATAAGCCATTGATTATATGTGATTAATTATCATGACTTATTATTTATTACGAACTTCATTTGGCACGTATTAGTCAATTTGTTAACTGTGTTGCAACCTAGAAGCCAAGTGGAATGAATTGATTGTCTGTTATAATACCAGAAGAGGAGATGGATTCCATATTGGGAAGAGATATGAGAAATCAATGAGCTCAAAGGAGCCGCCGTTGTTACCAGCCACACACTATAACTCCTTTCCTCACTTTTACCAGCCCCTGTGTTATTCAAAGGTCACCGCTTACATCATCCCCCCTTTTTTGCCACATATCTAACATCAATCATTTTCCGCTAGAGACATGCTTACTTTTATTATATAATCAAGCTATTATCCATATTGTGGGTTCTCGTATTCTACGTTAGCTGTTGTGTGTTGTTGTTTTTATTTGTCTCCCTAATAAATTGCAAGCCCCAATTTGCCTATCAGTCACTAACAAACCCCTAGTTGCTGTAAAATACCGTAACCTCGAGCCGCTATTAACATCATTAGTGGTCGACCCGTTACAAGTTCAATAATTCTTCAACTATAGTTCGAATATTGTTCAACTATAATGTTCAAAAATTGTTCATTTGTAAACCAGTGAAGTCTAACATAGTCCGATGACAGACCAATTTTTAGTTTTCTAAAAGTTATCTTAATTCAACTATAGGTCACCTACAGTCGCTTAGCTAGTGAGATTTTTTGTTTTTCAGATTCATTTACTGCTGATGAATACCCAAGGAGCTTTTGACAGTCAATCGATTGTTAAAGACTGCGCCACAGTATTCGCTTTATCGACCATGATAAGTTCTGCACAAGTACGAAAATTTGCTCGTCACGTTTCACGTTTTTGCGCGGAAAGTCACTGGCCGAGACACTTTTTAGATCTTTAATTTGTCGCAAAACATCCAAGAAGATAACCTTCAACATTTGCAACTGTTCACCGAGAACAGTCGTTTGGCGTTGGAATCGTCGACAGCCAAGCCATTTCAGGTTACTATTCGCTACCTTAGAGCAAAACGGGCGTATTTTTGTCACTTTTGAGAAAAACATGTCTAAAGTTACAACGTTGAATCCAAGCAATGTGCACAGCGAATTTTGCAGTGACTGTTAAAAAATTAATAGTGGAGCTACAGATGTGTACTTTTCGCATGAAATAGAGTTCGTTGAGCTCTATCGAATGGCATGCATATCTCAAAAATGAAAAACTTGCAGATACGCCCGTTTTGCTCTAAGGTAGCGTATTGTTACTATTAGTTCGTGTAAAACTATAGTTTCGAGAAGAATTTGAATGAAAAATTTGTGTTTGCTTTGCAAAAAAGAACTGCAAAAATATATATATGCACTGTAACGTTGAAATAATTTTTCAAAAGGACAAGAACAAGACAAGATTAAAAGTGAAAGGACAGCTGTCCAGACAAGAACAAGACAAGATTAGAAAATGGGTGTTGTCCTAGGACAAGAACAAGACAAGATTGAAAAAAGTTGGACAGGTATAATGTGGGTAAGCAATGTACAAAGAACTACTAACTACTAATTAGTTAATGACTGTGTAAAGTGTTTTTCTTGACTCGTGACTTTGATAAAGGCTTCAAAAAAGTATAGATAACATATTAGTAGGTTTGGTATTGGTAAGCTCCTGTAAAAGTGACATTAAAACTTTTGACTGGATGACTGTTCGACGTTTCAGTACACCATGCACAATTACATATCTTCAATTGTTCAATAGATATTCAGATTGGCATTGAGCCAAATCGTACTGAAATCGGAAGTTGCCGATTTGAAAGTGACCATCGTTTCGGTGACGGGCGCTTTCCGCAAGGGCAAATCGTTCCTGTTGAATTTTTTTCTCAGATTCCTCCAGAGCCAGGTACGTTCGGTTAGCCGACGGATTTTTTTGTTTTTTCCCCGTAGAATTCGTGCATTTTTCGGAATCAACGGGTTCGTTTCACGTTTTTGCGCGATTTCCAGAAGGACGTCACCGATCTGAAGCGTTGGTTCGAGTCCGCCGCCGACGAAAGCGAATTGGGCGGGTTCAGCGAACGGGAGACGACGGGAATTTTACTTTGGAGCGAATGTTTCATTGCCGCTTTACCTTCCGGGGAAAAAGTATAGTTCCAACTATAGTTCAATTGTGGTCCAACTTTATTTCTGCCATAGCTCAGAGGTTCTCGTAATTATGGTTTAGCAACTGTTTCAACTATAGTTCAATAATTGTCCAACTATAGTTCAAATATTGCTCCTGTAAAACTATAGTTTCGTCGGGCTATAGTTCATTGTTGTTTTTGAGTTCATTATTAAAGTTCATTGTTTTTTTTTACAGAGTTTAATATTTTTGGTTCGTGACTGGAGTTTCCCATACGACGCTCCGTACGGCTTCGAAGGAGGTCGAAAAGTGCTCGAAAAGCAACTACAGTTTGCTGGATTCTGTGCAAATTGCTGGATTTTGCGCAAATTCTAGTTTCACATCTAAAAAAAACAAAATTTCTATCTAGAAACTTATAAAATCATGTTTCTCGAGCACCGAGTGCTTCCTGATGCCTCACCCGGGCCTCAAAGTAGCGTAGTAGGGGCCAACTAATGGTAAGCGAGCAACTATAGGCCAACGGGAACTATAATCTCTAGTCAACCATAGTCGCTATAGTAACGGGGCAACTATAGTTAATGGACAACCGTAGTCACCGGATAACTATAACCAATGGACAACTTCCAGGGCGAGGACTGCTGGAGCCGAAATCGATGATTTTAGTGAGCGATATTTTGTTTTTCCAACGGGTTTTCGAGCAAAAATGAGAAACGCAATTGTTTGAACGCAGGCCACAGCCGAAGCCAACAACTTGGCTGCCGTTGCAAGCGGCAAAGCTCATTACAATCGAAGAAATGGAAGATGTAATTGGACTATAGTTCAATAGAAACTATAGTTAGATGTCACTATAGTTTGAAAGAACTGTAGATCGAAGGGAAATATAGATCGAGGGCAACTATAGATCGAGCGAGGGTAACTATAGTTTGTTTTTATCTATAGGTCTGCGGCGTACCTGAGTCCTGCCCTGCTCGACGAGCATCACGATCAATTTCGCGAAAAGGCCTCGGAACTGTTTTTATCGACGAGACAAATGGGGGGCGACGATTTCAGCCAAAAATATTTGAAAAAAATATTTGGAAAAATTGGACGCCGAACTATCGGTAATTGTTCGAAACGAGTTTTTGCTCGTTAACGAGCTAATTTCGGCTTATTTTGGTGTTTCGCAGGAATGTTTGGAGGCGTTCGTGAAAGTCAACAACAGCATGAATCTGTTCCGATCGGCGCGCACGCCCGCCGTTTTTCTGGTCCTGCTTGTCTGCGAGTACGTCCTGCAGGAAATTTTCCAGTTGGTCTTGAATTTATTTGCCACCGTCTGCAGTACCTTGCTGGGAGTTATCCTGCCGACTTTGTGCGTCTGGTTCTACACGAGGTAGGGGTATAGTTGTCGAGAGATTATTGTTGCCGAAGGACTATAGTTACCAATAGACTACAGTTACCAACGAACTGTACTCGCCAATGCACTATAGTTTCAATGCAACTGTACTTTCTACACAACTATAGTTCTTTCAGATACAGCGGAAATTTTTGCGACGTCGATTTGGCAGTGGACGAATTCGCGAACCTTTTGTGGATTAAGTTTCGTTTTCAGATTCGGATTGACATTTTCGCAGTTTTTGCTACTGTGTTTTATTACGTTTTACAGATTTTATCCCCGTTGTCGACGTTCGCCGTCACAGAAGGCGTCAAAACGAAGCGAAAATGAGATAAATTGAACGATAAGGGCAAAAATCTTAACCGATCGGCAAGTCGAGCGTCGACGATAAACGCCAAAAACAAAAACTAAAAGAACGAAAAACCAAACAAAAAAAGGCAAATAAATGTGAACAAAAAAGCAATAAATTGTTTCAAAAAATATTTTGGATGATCAGGTTTCTCTTTTTTTTCTTGATGATTTGCTTTTTCGACCGTTGCTGTCGATTGCGGGTGTCTTTACGGACCTTTTATAATTTGTTTTTTATTTGTTTTCCTACCTTTTTTCATGATTTTCATTTTTGTCGCATAATCGTCGCAGGTGAGACAGGTTTTCGGTAGAAATTTTTTGCTTTTTTACATGGATATTTTTTAACTTTTTTTGAATTTTTTGTGATTACATTTTTTTCGTCCGTGAAATTTATCGTCTCGTCCTCATTTTTTTAACTATCGATTTTTTGTGAATAAAATAGTTTCTTCACAGCTCGCGCCTTGGGCGCCGAAGTGATATGCCTTTGACAACTATAGTCTCTGAAGAACTATGGTCAATGGTAACTACGGGAACTTTGGAAATCCCTTTTGAAAAGTTTTTGATGAAGTAAAGGTGTCAAATTTTGAAAGATAATAAAAAAATAATGCCTAAGCTCGAGACATTTTAGGAAAGTGATAAGAATTGTAGACTGCTCTTTGTTTTTCTATGTAGTATATCAAAATCATGAGGTACTACTTGATAAAAAAAAACTGCTGACTTCAAATCATTTCCTAACCCGGCCGACCAACAGAATGTTTCGAATTTAAAATCCTAGTTATTTGTTTTTTATTTTGTGTTTTGATACTACATAAAACTGCAATGATCGTCTTTTTCATCTTTATGTCAATTTTTCATTGCCAGTTCATGATGGATAACAGCACATCTGCAGGTTTATAAGTAACTACAATTGCTGCATTGCAAACATGTCCTATTGAATGCACATGTCTAGGGGGAGGTACATATATCATTTGTTCAAATGGCGCTGAATTTCCCACCTTCGAGCCATGTAATCTGGCTGGATTTAGTTCTGCGGAAATCGAAATTCACTGTATGGATTCTCCAAATAATGTCTATTTTGTTCCAGCGAAAAGCATTTATCCTTTGACAGCTGCCAATATCTTGTACAGCATACAAATTTCAGCATACAGATTGGAAAAAAATTTGTATCATCCAATACTTGTCAATCCGGCAGCATTTACAATCCAAAACGGTAATTTCCTTCCAATATGTTGAATATACATCTATTCTGAGTAAAGTATTTTCCCAATTGATACTACTGGAACTTTCGTGTTTAGTATTTGATTACTGAAACATACCATATTTAATCGATGATTCATTCACTGGAATTTCAAGCTATGAAACCTCCCTTGACTGGTGCAATACATCCCTTGTGGAAGAAAATGCATTCAAAAATATGCGACACAATTTTTCCTCCATTTCCTCTAACAGGATAAAAACATCTCTGCTTTTAAAGAACTCAGCTTGGCTATCTTAGATTTAAGCTTCAACGACATCCCTGAATTGGATGACTATTCGTTTTGCTGCTGTAACAATCTATTGTGCCCCAATTCGCTGGAAACTATCTACTTGTAGAATAATTGTGGTGTATGAGCATGAACTGTTAAATTGCCACATCTTCAAATAATTATGTATGGTTATCATAATTGTATATTTTCTTACATCATGAATACTGTGCTTTAATTGTTTTTCCTTTGTTTTTTTTGTTGACATTTTTTAGGTGTGATGCACCGATTGTGGTTGCGCATTGTTTTCGTTTCCTAAAATTTCTAATTAAACATATTTTAGAGCATAATTAACTAATTGGAATAATAAGCGAACATGCATACGCTACATTTCTGGCGACATCGATACAATTTTTCCCGATTAGTAGTCCATTTTACAAATTTACATCAAAGATTCGTTAGATTATTTACGATTTACGATTTTACTCGATCCTGGTATGGCGTTAGCTGGTATAGTTGGAAATTTAGCACAGTTCGATCCGTCGGTATGTCGATTTTCTGTTTACGCTTCGAGATTTCGTCAATTTCTTGTTGTCAGCGATCTTTTTATCACTATTACAGGCGACGCTCATTTTCAGTTACTTACGAATTTAATGGCCCCAGACGATCCTACTACGAAATCGTTCGATGAAATTATTACAGTCTTAGTAAATCATTTCGAACCGCCTGCTTTAGAGGTAGCAGAATGTCAAAAATTTTACAGCCATAGACAAGCCGAAAACGAGAATTTAGCGAATTTTACTGCCGATTTAAAACGTCTTTCATTAACGTGCAATTTCGATGCACTTTTGGCTTCGGCGTTACGCGATCAATTTGTTTGCGGAGTTCGTAATGACGCGGTCAAACGACGGTTACTTACCGAGATGAGTTTAACATTCGATCGGGCCGTTCAAATTGCGCAACAGTTCGAGACCGCCGACCGAAATTTATTGGTTTTTCAACCGTTTACTAGTTCGTCTTCATCGCCGACCGTGTATAAAGTCAAAGGGAAATCGCACAATCATACAACGACGAGGAACTTTTCGTCTGTGTCGTCGCTGGCTAGGCGTTTGACTAAGCCTCAGACGTTGGCGAGACAGAAAAAGGGCGGCGTGTGTCATCAGTGTGGAAAGAAAGATCACCTGGCGCCGGATTGTCCACATAAATGTGGTAAAACGGATCATTGGTCTACAGTCTGCCGCGGCGGCGTTTTATCATCAGGTGGGCGGGGCACCGTCAGTACAATTTGTCATTCTTCAATGACGGCGCCGGATGCTATTACAATTTCCATTTTAATTAATTCGAGTCTGATTACAATTGAGCTTGATACTGGTGTGTCGTTTTCGATTCTCAGCGACGACCATTGGCGTTTATTAGGTCGCCAAAACTGTATCCATCTAACATTTCGTTACATACTTACGATGGGCATAATTTGCATGAGCAAGGCACATTCGACGCCACTGTTTGTGTTCATAAACAGACAGCTACTGCGCCATTATTAGTCATTCACGCTCCAGGTTTGCCTTCGTTATTCTGTCACAACTGGCTGAGTATTTTTCAGCTTGATTTGTCATCGCTTTGTTTGTTAATTAATCGTTGTATACATGCGATTAATGCTATTTCGTTAGATGATGTTATGAATAAATTTTCTGATTTGTTTTCATCGGAGTTAGGACACGTTTCGGGGGTCCGAGCTCACATCGAATTGCACCCGGAGGCGACGCCAAAGTTTTTCAAGCTGCATTCCGTTCAATTTGCATTTGCATCAATTTGTTAAAATCGAGTCCGATTTAGAATGTCTTACAAAAATGACTGTTATAGAACCTATTTTGCATTCTGATTGGGCTGCGCCACACTGCGCTACCCATATTGAAACCAGACAGTAGCATGCATATTTGCAGCGACTTCCAGCTTACTGTCAATCAGGCGATTCAAGCTGATTGGTATCCCTTACTGTCCACTGACGATTTATTTGCCACATTGTCAGGTGGTACAGTATTTTCGAAATTAGACCTCTCTGATGCTTATTTACAAACCGAGTTAGAGGAGGCAGTGAAACAATATGTTGTCATTAAGACGCACAAGGGATTTTTTCATTACAATCGACTGCCTTTCAGGGTTAGCTTTGCGCCTGAATTGTTTCAGCATACGATGGAATGGATTACGAATGGCCTTGATGGCTTATGCGTTTATTTAGATGACTTTATCATCGTGGGTCCTGTGCTTTAATTGTTGTTTTTCGTTTGTTTTTTTTGTTGACATTTTTTCGGTGTGACACACCGATTGTGGTTGTGCATTGTTTTCATTTCCTTAATTTTCTAATTAAACATATTGTAGAGCGTAATTAACTAATTGGAATAATAAGCGAACATGCATACGCTACAATAATCCAATAACCTATATATCTGAATATGCCTTTGCAAATCTTCCGAATTTAACGAAATAAGCTTAAAATATGGTCAATTAACGTCAGCGCCTTTATTTAGTGAACTACAAAAGTTGAATACATTGTACCTCTCGTATAACAGAACGACTTTCATTTAATTTAACTCATTTTTCAACCTTGACACACTTGGAAATCTATTATAATCCAATTGAGACCATAGAACCGGGTGCATTTAATGGTTTAAATTTAATGACGCTATTAGACCTGGCGTTTATGAATGAGTTAACTGAAACTGGCATTTTGATTACTTACGGAATGTCCTCACTAAACTATCGACATTTTGAATATAGCTACAGTTTGGCGAAGTTACATCTGTCAGATTACTCACAGGTACCATCCAGTTTGAAATTAGTTTCTACCTTTAATATTAATAATATAACATACAGGTCGATTCGCAATTCCAATTCTGGCTCGAAACATCATTGGATAAAACATTGGACATTTCCTATAACAGTTTCTTTACGTGCACTTCAGCAATTCAATGGATAGCGAAGTTCACGATTTGTTCCAGCAATGTGCAAATTAAAACTGATCAAACGTTTTCGAGCCTTTTTTATGTTGGTTTCGGTTGTCAAAGTTATCGACTGTGAATTCGATCAGTTGCTCTTGCTGACTTCCGGACTAGCTTGCCTGCTGTGCTCATGCAACAGTCAGCTTGTAGTGTCAACTTGGATCTTCTGTCGTTTGACCACCAAAGGACGTCAATCGGACCGTTTCGGGATCTATCGCGCCATGTTTTTTCCCCTCTAACTGGAGCAGTTGTTGGAACCGCTTGGTAAGTACTGTACCTTTTTATAAAGGAGATCTGCCCAGTTACAAATACAGTGACATATTATTATTTGAATCGCTTAAAAGTGAATCAAGAAACAAATAATAATTTGTGATGTCTTTGTATTTTGTAACATTTTAAAATTTCAAAACTGTGTCATTGAGAAAATTATTAAAATTTTATCTTATACAAGATACAAGATACAAAGAATGGAGTCCGATTTACAAAAAAGCAAGGTTTGATCAACCAACTTTTTAATCAACACGAAATCTTTGGTCCGTCCAACGCGAAAAGGGCCAAGTATGCGATGGATAAGTTAAACTTCAGCTTCGACTTCAACTTCAACGTTCAGCAGCGCGTTGACGGAAACCAAAAAACACAGGTACAGTTGAACTGAGCTGATTAAGTTCCTAGTTGTAGACCGATTAGCAACTTTTCGTAATTCTAATCACCAATAATGCTTCAATGTGTCTACATGTAGTCCTTGATGATTTAACAGAACTTGAAAAATTTAGCTCAATTTTTTGTACTTGCCAATATTTTTTTGTTCTTTATGGTTCACAGTAGCAGTATGTCCTGCTCCGATTCGGCAACATAAATGATACGATTCTCAAGTGCAAATTGACATAAGCATAATCGCTGCAAGTCCTACATCAATATATCGTGTGATTAGACAGTTATCCAAGCCATTTCTTTTATACATTTACATAAGACAAAATCAAATAAACTGGACGATAATGAAAACAAAAAAATCATAAGAAGGTATACATCCAAATCCCGCCAGCTTACATAAAAAAGCAAATAAATAAATCGGCTTAACATATCGATTAACGAGTACATTCACATCACGTAAACTCTCTCGGCGTCCTTCAACGAGAAAGTCATCTTGGTCCGCGGCATTCGACTCTGCCGTCGTTCTCCGTCAACTGCAACAACGACCATTGTTCACAGACTCGGCCGTTGGGCAACACCAACAGTGGATTGTTTTCGTTCAGCGGCTCTCCGCTGTACGCGCAAATCAACCGACTTTGGGACGCGTTGGCGCTCGGAAGGTCGCTAGCCAGTGCCTTTACGTCGTTCGTACACACTGGACAGTCTTTCGAGTTGATTTTTGCATTATCGATTATCTGCTGCGGACGAGCTACTACGATTCGGCCATGCAACTTGTTGTCTACAAAGACGTCGAATATTTAACCAATTGGCCATGTTCCTCAAAGCCAAGGGGGTCGAAGAGTTCCTGGCCAGGGGCGAAACGAGCAAATACAGTAACACAGACTAAAGTAATTGTCAGATAAGCTCTGGGAATCTCTTTGCAGTAGATCTTCAATCAAAGTCTCTTTACAAGTAAAGTAAAGAAGAATGATTGCATAAGTCGTACAATACTCTGCCAATGACGGCTGGAATTGACGAACAAACGAAAGTCAAATTCATTATTGATCAGGTTTTTCATTTGTTCTGTGCATGAGACCTGGTGATCTGCAATAAATTCAGCAGTATTTTGTACATTTTCATGTTTTTCGTTCTCCGATTCAGCTCGAAGGCGACTAACAACGGGTTTTTTAAAATGTGACAGCCATTCGCCAGCGCAATAGTAAAGATGGTATCTTCTCGAAACAAACCTTTAAAAGTGATGACATTGTGTACTAAAGTTAGTTAAACCCTCTAGTACTCCAAGGCGTCCGTTACCTTCCTAGCTCCTTGATTGGCACGGCGGTTTGCTATGGTAAACAATCGCCAAAGTTCCGGCGGATATTTGCAGTTTTCTAACAGAATGTCTACGCGTTTCTTGCACGATTTACTACTGTACTTCTTTAACATTTACTTGTAAATACTTTGCTAGCAAAGCTCAAATATGACCTTCTAACACGAAAGAATTTCCTTCAACCACGAGATAATTGTATAGTTTTTGACAAGACACATATATTTTGCATACAATTAAGAAACGGCATGTTATTGCAAAAAGCATAAAAGAACCAAAATGCAACATTCAAAGTGCAACAATAATTGTACATTTCTACCGATTGTCCTTCTTTGACGGTGATGTGTAGTTGTGTTTTGTTTGTGTAGTAATAGTGACACTTCAACATGAAGAACAAGGTTTTAAAGCTCATTAAACAGTTGGAGCACGTCATTGACATTTCATTTCACTTTTACACGTCATTGAATGCATTTAGAAACCCACAGAATTTTTCGCATATGAACATTCACTTTATTCACCAAATCGAAAACGACTTAAAGAATTTGTAATTATTTCAGAATTTATATTAATGAAGAGATAGATGATGTTTGGTTTTGAAGCATAAGAAGAAATGGGGAACAGTTACTGTTTTTCGTTTTGCATGCATTTCAAAGTTCCGTCAATTTTATCAATCTGTTTATTGGTTGCATTCGTTAACAGCACTATGGCTACTTTTGTAAGGTTAATGACTGTTTGTACAAAGTTTTGAACAAGAAACTAGTTTTTTGGCGTTTATGAAAACATATCTCCTCCTTTTTAGCCAGTGCCATTTGTATACAAGTTACAGGAAAAACTAACATTCAATCTGATAACCGCCAGTGGTTTATTTAGAGACGATAACATATTTATGATGGCTCTCATGAACGGCGACATTTCGACAAAAATTCATTGTTGGCTGCGGTAGAACTGAATTGGAACAAGAGAAGAGCTAAAATTTAGAGGCAATCCAATGGAAACAGAGAAGATTAAATGACTTTCCCGGAATATGCACCAGCCATCAAGAATAACGAATTTGAATTCCATTTATTTGTCGATCCCCAGCATTTGACAGTAATAATTACTACAGACTCGTCTTTTGTTTTTGAAATGTTATATTCTGCAAAAATGAATTTAAAATTTTTTCGCTGTTCTTTGGTTATTTCTGCCAGATCATGTTCCATACGACTTTTTTGTTGCCGACTGACAAATGAAGACCATGTCCCAATGGTTTTGGGTACTTATAACTGCATGGCTCAGGGCAAGAAGGCGTTTTATCATTTTTTGTCGTTTTTGAGTTGAATATGTACTTGGATACAGAAAACTGCGGTCTTTCAATTGCTAGAAACAGAATTTGAAAAAAATCCATATTTACCAATTTAGTTAATGCCATAAGGCATTTATCATAATAAACAATAAAATTTGAGAACTAGAAAATATTTTGTCTGACAAAATCCTTTTATGCACTACAATACAGTAAGAAAAAATTTTTATTTAAGAGCAATAAGGTGTTTTATTTGTCAAAACTCCTTATTGATTTTGAGAAAACTTCTCAAAATATGCAGTATATTCTCAGAGCAAACTTTACCTGACAAAACTTCTATTGCAATTAAAAAAAACTAAGGAAAACTAAATTTTCAGAGCAATAAAGGGTTCTGTCTGACAAAACCGTTGGTTAAGTATTGAGAATTTGGATTTGGGAAGTATAGATATTTGTTTTCTGAGAGTGAATAATAGAAAACGCTCGACTTATGCGTTGCCCGTCGAGTTGCAAATTTTGACACCACCAGTTTGCAAAAAGTTCAAGCCTATGATAGGGGAATCAATCAAAAGAAACTTGTCGATATAGAACAACAGATGCCATATATTCCGGAACAGCATCATTGGTTCTATAAAAGATTGACTTGCAAAGAGACAGAAGAATCCTATGATGATGAGGTGAGTATTGAGACTGTTAAAATCAAATTTGCAAATTTTATTTTGAATTTGCCGGTCAAAATATTTCAGTTGTAAAATGATATAATCAATGACAGAGTCTACCACTCCGGCATGTTGCAGTATAACTTTTTGATTTCAGTACAGTATGCAGTACAGTATAAATCTAAAATTTTTTTCAGTACAGTACCAGTACAGTATACTGGTGAAAATTTTTTCCAGTATAATTTCAGTACAGTATACATTTCAGTATAACATCACAAACATTTTTATTGTGTCAAGCATAGCATTCATTCAATTCAATTCAATTTATAACATTGCATAAGCAAATACTACTTCTCCCAAATGATTATAATAAAAGTCCATGATTACATTTTATCATTATTCGATTTTCCAAATTCTTTGCGGTTATTCGACTTCTCATGCCCGATGATAAGAAACCAGCATGCAAGAATAACGTTTCTGATGCTGCCGACGAACATGGTGCTACCAAAAAATTCACTGCTAAATCCGCCAATCTCTGATATGCCATACACAATTTCCAATAATCTAATGGATCGGTATTGCCAAGCAAAAGGTTCAGTGTTTTGAAATAGCGCATAACTTACTCTTCTATCGCTTTTTCGTGTCTGTCAATAATTGTTTCATCATTAATGTCTTCAACTAAATCTTTGAAACACCCATGCTTTGAGTTTGTTGGACAGTCCGTATTTTGCTCTGTATTTACATTACTTTCATTTTCAGATCCAATTGATTTTTTAATCTAGAAGAAAGAGAAGACTTCTATGTAAAGTTTGAACCAGCTAATATAAAAAAACTAAAATTCTCACCTCATCTATCAACCATTGCTTTGCAAATTTTTTTTGAACAGGTTCTAAATATTTTTTACATTGTGGATCTAAAGCTGTTGCTATGATAAATACGGGGTCAAAGTGATCGGTTGATGATGCATATATAAAACGATTAAATCGATTATTGAGATTCGTTAGTAATAATTGTGCATTTGTTCTCAAAATGTTGCCATCAATCATCTAAAAAAAATGTGTATAGATAAAAATGTATTGTACTTTACCATTTCTTCTCTTCTTACCTGTTCCAAATGCTTTCTCAAAAGGTGAATTCCAGGAACCACTCCGGAGATTGATGTCATATTGCTAATTTCCCATTCTTTCATACGAATCGCAAATGGTTCTAGTAATTTTTTTACTTGCCCCAACGTATTCCATTGACTAGGTTGAAGCAAATCTTTATTATTTTCTTACAGACGCTAATAATGTGTTCCTTTAATTCTAATAATCGTTCGATCATTAAATAAAGCAATGACCATCAAGTTGGGCAATGTGAACAAAGTACTTTTTAAAGTACTTTAAGTACTTTTGTTAATTTTTTTAAAGCCATCGTCGCTTTAGAAGATCATTTAAAGCTATTGACAACCTTAATAGCCGAATCGATAGCCAATTTTGTTGTCATTTCTTGTTCGAATTTTCGGATGACCAATTGAAGTAAATGAACCATGCACCCCAGGTGCTTATTTTCCCAAATGGCTTCTTGCTGTCTTTGTAAATTATCGTATTCCTTATCTTCATCTTCAATGAAACTTTCATCTAAATTGGTGTCTGCTAAAAAATCATATCCACTGCATTTGTCACCATTTTCATCTTCATCATTCTCATCTTCTTCGACGACATCTGATCCATCTCCCACCACCATAACGATTTCTTCTTGTTCGTCCTCATCACCACTGTCGTCTTCGACTTCTTCATTTGAATTATCCTCGCTTTGATCTTTAAACGCCTTGATCATATTCACCGCATTGTCAGTGATCGTTTTAAAAATCTTCGATTTATCAATACCCCATTGATTTAAAATAGCCATTAACATATCAAAAATATTTGCGCCAGTGTGATCTCCTTCAATTTCTTTTAATGCGAGAACAATGTTATATCGTTTCTGATCCTTTTGATTGAAAAAATGTGCTGGTGTTTGATCTTTTTTCGTCCACAAATCAGTGGTCATCGTAACTCGTTTAGCTTCTAATAATAATTGAATAATTTTCTTTTCGACTTCCATAGTTGTTTCAGCTACCAATTTTGTAGCTTTAAATCGTCCTGGAACAATATATCGATAATCGAATGTTGATAACATTTTTCGAAAAAGTTTATTTTCTACTGTAAATATTGGTACATTCGTACCGCCGAAAAATAATGCAATCGCTTTATCAAGCTTCTTAGCTTCCATCGAATTTCTATCGTACGATTTACATTGTGTAAATGAATGTTCCAATGTCCATTGATGATAACACGATGATGTTTCGAAGACGGGCGCAGATTTTTCTTTTGTAGATTTTTTGTCCACTTCATCAACCACTTTATAAATATCGAGATGATGTTTTTGCAGATGATATTTTAAATTCGTCACAGAATCGCCACTAGAAATGGGATCGCTTTTACAAATATCGCCATCCTTATCCTTGATTTGACATTTCTTCAATATTTTCCCATCTTCACTTTTTTCATCCAACATTATAAAATATTGATGAGCCAATGAAATTTGATGACGACCAGAAGGCATATTCGTTTAATAAGAATTATTTCTATAAAAAGGGTGAAAAATGTTGATTTTGTATTATACCATGTCACACACCAAAAACTTGACTTACACTAAAATATAAAAACGTATTATTTTATTGGAAATAGAAGGAATTGAAGAGAAAATAAATATTGAATGACTTGATCTGAAAGAAAATTCGAAAAAATTGGAATAGCCTAACAGCCGCCACTAGCAGAACAGACAGAAAAACAATGTCTTTTTTATGTAACTTACTCGTTGTTCAGCTTGCAACTTTTCTTGTTCTATTTTGCTACTTCGTTCAACCCAATAAGCAGCAGAATCTTCTCCATTATCAACCTCGCCCAACAGCTTTATGTTGCTAAAAAATAAAACAGCTAGTCTCAACCTTTGCTTGTTAAGCAACCTAAGGAAGACATTATATGCTGCTGAGCGCAACTGTAGACCATGAGAATCTAACTATAGTTGCAGCAGGGTGGCTCTATAGTTTGACAAATATACCTTATTTTTTTGGATTTTTCGTTTTTCTTTTTGAGTATTTAACTTTTCGCGAAGGTTTTCCGATAATTTTTTATCCGCCCAATTATCGGCGGCTTTATGCACGAATTCAACTCTGTCGACTGTGTAGACGTCTGAATAACAAAAAATGTGCTCGTAAACTCGCAGAAACGAGCAAAAATCGAAAAGAGTCACTTTCTGTGGTCGTTTTGCCGTCTTGGTCGACGATTTCTTTAACTTTCGGTTTGTCATCCACTTGCAACGGGGCGAGACCCAATTTCTCGCGAAGTTTGCTGAAACTGCCCGATTTATAGTTTTGCAAATGAAAAAAATTTATTTAAAATATTTCTATAAAAACGGTGAAAAACGTTGATTTTATATTATACCGTGTCACACGCCAAAAACTTGACGTACGCTAAAATATAAAAACATATTATTTTACTGGAAATAGAAGGAATTGAAGAGAAAATAAATATTAAATGACTTGATCTGAGAGAAAAACCGAAAAAATTGGAATTGCCTAACAGCCGCCACTAGCAAACAGACAGAAAAGCGATGTCTTTTTGATGTAAGCAGACTATTTAGCGTCAAAGTTTAAATTTTTATTGGAGCTAAAGAACAGCAAAAAATAATGAACTCATCAAAAATATTCCAGTACAGTATGACCCCAAAATTTTTTCCAGTATAGTACAGTACAGTATACTGATGAAAATTTTCACCAGTATGATTCCAGTACAGTACAGTACAGTATACTGGCAACATGCCGGCTACCACCCTTGAATATTTCAACTGCAATAAGGCGGTTTATCACTTGTAATTAAAATATATTAATCAGTATTTCCCGGATAATCATGTACACCTGTACAAAGTTAGGTATGTGTTATAGGCATCGTTGCATAATAAAATTGTTATGTTTCATTATTTAGTGATTGCGTAATACATTCTGTCATTTGAATGCATGCAGTGTTAAAAAGAGATAAAACGTTCATTGATCTGAGCCACTCAACTCACCCATTTATTTCACTTTAGTCACTCTAAAACATGAACAAAATGTACTACCTCTGACAGTGAAAGCTTCCACACCTATATGAAAGGACTCGATTTCTTGTATCGAAAACTTCTTGTAACTTCGTATTATTTTAACTAGCTCTCTTTTCCTTCATCACTTTTTTCGAAATAATTCCAGTCTAATCTTGTTTCTATCAGTGCACTCAACCCGAATTACATGTTTTGATCTCATCATAGTATTTTTGTTTAATAAATCGTGCGAGCTATAAATGTTATGAATTTTCAACCAATATTTTGTATCATAAACTATTTCAGAAGCATTGAAATCCAGAATATCCAATGAATTGGAGAAAATGGAAAATGGACAAAATAGATTCTTTAAATAGCTAAGTTTAAGAATGTTTTCGACCAGAAACATTATTTTTACAGAATCTAGTCTATTTGGGGATGAAACAATTTGTTATGACAGTGACTGTGGTACACCACATCCCAATGGCAAGGAAAGCCATTTTTTTGTATTGAAATTATTTGGCTCAGTTCCTCAGAATATGATTTTTGCAAGTCACATTTTTTGTTTTGTTTCGTAAACATCTTTGTATCATACATGAATTGTTTGTTTATCCGATTAAAAGTTTTATCTTTCACTCCAGACACTGTTGCGTTACTTTCACTTTTTCGGTTTTAAATTCAAAATGAAACCTATGTTCCATCATTGATTTGTTTCTCATAATTATGGCATTTTGAAAAGTAATTTTCCTCGTTTCATTTGCGGCTCTCAACTCGTTAGTGCATGGTTTTCCACCTGAAAAACAGAATATCCTGATGAATCGAATGCTGGGAGCAAGCGAAAAATTCCAAAGTCAAACAGAAGGTAAAGTTATAAATAAAAGCAAATGTATTCTTGGATTAACTTCCAAATTGATTTTGATAGATAGCAATCCATATTTATATCCGTGCACAGCGGACAGCCAGTGTCCGATTGTCAACAATGTCCAGCTGAGTTGCATAAATGATCATGGTCCCAACTCTTCATATTGGCATTGCGATTGCGTTTGTGGCGATGGTGTATACAATGAATGCAATCAAAATTCCGACTGTTGCTCAAATATTTGCAATGGCGGTGTGTGCTCTATGTCTGGTGGCGAGCAAGGTACTGTATGCAACAGCAACGGATGCAATAATAAATGTGCTGATGATTACATGTGCGAACCGTGGGGTGTGAGCGGAGGATATTGCGACTCACTATTTCCAGGTGGACAGTATTTGGATATTTTTACGAATCAAATCTTTAAAGATTATGTTCATTGTAGGCAATCCATATTTGTATCCTTGTTCGTCTAACAACCAGTGCAACAATCAAATTGGCCAGTGCGCAACTGTAGGATCGAATTCTACTTACTGGTTTTGCGCTTGTTATTGCGGCGGTTCGTATTGTAAGCAAAATAAAGACTGTTGCACGAACATATGCAACAGTGGCGTTTGCTCCGGAGTTGGCGGAACGCAGGGTTGTGTTTGTGGCGCCGAATGCGCGAACGAAGAGCAATGCGCTCCTGGCTACATTTGCCGGCATTGGGGAGACGACTTTGGATTTTGTGATGCAACATTGCCTGGTAATATTTCCTTGTAACGCTGTAGGGTTTACCAAAAGACTTCATTTTGCTTGATTACCAGAGCAAATGAATTACATAGTAGGAACATATGAATTACATACATAGTATCCTCTGCGTCTTGTAGTATTGTGTACAGGGCTATTAATTTTGCAATTTTTTTAGTCACCACATCGAGCATCGTTGTGCCAACAACAACTACAAATAATGTACCAAGTAATAATTGTTACAATATTTTAGAAGGCAATTTTGACGCAATTATGCATGATTTTGTGGTAGACCATTTCACATGAATTTTGTCTAAGCGTCATTGCATTACCAAAGCATGCTAAGAACGGCTAATATAATCGGGCAGAACCCTAGTTAGCTATCCCCCAGTTCGAGTGTGCCCAGAAAGTCAGCTTACCTTTTTAGCATAACTAATGATACCACTCAGTTAGCTTATCATTTTAGCATTTTAGCAGGAATTGCAAGAAAACTCTTGATACAATCTATTAAGTATAATGTAATGGCTACTATAACCAGACACTAATAAAGTAACATTACAATTATTTACATCAAGATCATTCACCTGAATTAAGATGACTACTTAATTAACAGCTTCAGTACAACAAAATATCAACTAGAATTTTTCCTGAAAATTTTAACTAACCAACTGTTGCATCCACAATGTTGGAAAAAAGTAGGATTGAATGTGAACAAAATTGTATTGGAAACTAACCACACTCTGTTACACTAACGCTACAATTTTTCACACAGCACTATTAATTTTTGCCTTTATAGATGGCAACCCATATTTGTATGGATGTTCATCGGACAGTCAATGTACAAATGAGTATCACGAGTGCTATGAATGCGGACCAACTTCGGCATATTGGTTTTGTGTTAGCACTTGCGATGGCCAAATGTGTAGCCATAATAAGGATTGTCAGTCAAACCATTGCAACAATGGTGTTTGTTCACCTGGTGGTACTCAAGGTTGCTCGTGTTATCCGACCTGCACAGTGTGTGCCCCTGGTTATGAATGTCAACCATGGGGAGACTGCAGAATCTTTGGGGAATATTGGGGATATTGCAATGCTGTTACACTCTGTAAGTACTGATGTGATTAAAGTGTTTCATGAGTGCTGAGAAACTTTCTCACTTATTTAAAACAGTAACAATTTCAGGATTTAGGAAAGTGCGGTGTATGAAGGAGGCCGATACATAGAAATGATTGTTACCAACTCATCCAAGTATTTATCTTATATTGTCGAATTATAATTTTGCCCTTATCTGCACTATGTACACCTGAAATTTTTGAAAAGCAACATACCTGTATTATATTTACTGTGTTTTGAAACCATTCTGCTAATTTCACTTCAATAAACTCAACTAACTGGCTCTTGATAGATGATGATTGATGATAGAAACGGCATTGATGGAGAGGTCGTTTGAATCTGCTTCATTTTTGCAAATTAACAGTTTTAGTGTAGAATTCGAATTTTAGATTTCATTCAGGACTACACCATGCATAACATGGGTTCATCGCAATTGATACAAATGGCGCGTGGTAAAAAAAAAGGAAAAAAGAAATGTCAATTGGAAAGGGAAAAAGAAAAGCATGCTTATTCTATTTTCGATTAACAATCAGTAATCACTGATTTATTCGATTACTGGCAGCATGCACCACAATGCTAAGTTTTCTCTGTGAAATGTCTCTAATATACTCACTAGGCTAAGCTGTTAACTCTATATCGAGGCAAACAAATTGCTGCCTTCGGATGATGCTGAATAGCCCACTGAGGTCGCTTGTGACATATTCTGACAAGATAACATCGATTTTGATAAGCTGAAAGTGAATCTGAATCTGAATGTTACCCAACAAGGCACTCTGTAAGCTAAATTTTCTTCTGAACATAGTACAGTTGAAAAACGTATAAGCTTCTGTGTAAATTTAATGGATCTAGGTAATATGAGCAGTATGATAGTTAACTCAATGGTGAGTGACGCATTCTTGAATGACTAAATTGAATCGATTGAATGACAAATGATGTGAATGAACTTTGAGAAAACGAATGATGACTGATCAAACGGAAAGCGACTGAACATTGAGCGACTGAATGACGCGCTCCTTAACAATGCATGACTAAACTACGAGCTGCTGAATTATGAATGACCGAATAAAGGGTGACTGGATATTAGCATGTGGCGAGGAACAAGGAGACTCAATTTACATGAATGCATGGAAAAAGTTGCTTTCGCATTGCGAGAATATTTCTTGCGAAAGGCACCGAGATCAGCAATGCTTATAAAGAGAAGACAGAAATTAAAATTACGAGCATACATGCGAGTTACATATGCAAGACTAACGAACAACGAAAAGTGTTTCGCTTTGAAATCACCCTTTTTGGTCTTATCGAAACAAGAATGTCAAATTTTGCTAAATATCTCAGTGAGCAACTAACTAATGGTGAATGTACAATCGTTAGTTAAGAAAAAGGGATGATTTTTTTTCAGATATATTGTACAAACTTATACCTCGTCAGACAATTTGTTCATTTGACTTTCACTTTAGTCACTGTAACATGCCCAACCTTTGCTAGCGAAAGCTGTGACAAAGATGCACTACTGCACTTAAAGAACTTTATTTATTGTCTTGAAAATTTCTTGCTATTTCGCATTTTTTAATGACTTCTCTTTTCTCTTTTCAACCTAAACTTATTCCATTATATTCTTGTTTTTATTGGTGCATTCAACTGGAACAGAAGAAAAGAAGCGCAGAAGCCTTGAAGCCGAGCATATCACCCAATGGTAGCTTTACTTTTACGACCCTATCGTTTTTAATCAGAAATGTAAAATCCATCCGGACATACAAGGCAGAAACTAGAGTTTGTCAAACATGCTGAACTGTCCACACTTAAATGTTGAAACATACAGCTTGCTTTCAACTTGTGGAATGTCAGCAATAACCTTTCCGTTAAAAGACTTCGATACAACAGACAATTTCGAGAAACGCCTTCGATTGGTCGAACTTGTAAAGCTAGTTTGTTGTCTAACTTAGTATTCTACTGAAAAAATTTAGATAGGATTTTGTAGTGGGCACAAAACTGAGCAAGATTGACATCAATCTTTTGTCCTGAAATCCAATATGTTTCGTGCCAACGAAGGGTTTTCCATGGAGCCATCTCAGTACACAGTCCCATTTTTAATTGAGAAGATAATGGTTTCCCGTGTTGCTGGCAGTCGGCTAGAGTGGAACTCAAATTGTTGCATTCATTTCCTCTGTACTCACGCGAAAAATTGTCAAGTAAAACTGTTAAAAGTTGCAAGAATGTTTATGAGATTTCAAAATATTACTTTTCCCCCATTAACGTCCAGCGAAACATAACAAACACTTCCAATTGGGGGGGGGGGGGGGGGGGGGGGCC